>AYEL01064054.1:0-112129 GCA_000484575.1 Olivierus martensii
AAAATATAAATATATATATATATATATATACAGGTATATAAAATTGTAACTGTATAATAATAAATATTACAGAAAAGTCTTTTAGTAAATGATATTTATATAAATTTTTCTATAAAAATGTTTTCAAAGCGACAAGTTCAAAAGCTGAAGATTCAAGTTCAAATATATAAAGTTCAAAGTTATAAGATAAGATACAGACCTGATAAGGTACCTGACAGGTACCTTATCAGATCTGTACCTTCCTTCTGTACCTTAGATTGATCTTAAGGTACAGAACCTAAGGTAAGAAGGAAGAACCTAAGGTGATCTTTCTACAGAACCTAAGGTGTTCTTTCCTCTGAACCTTAGGTTTTGTTCCTAAGGTACAGAAGGAAGCTAAGGTACAGAATCTGATAAGGTACAGACTTAAAAATAAGTACTGTATTCACATACCTTCCATAAAAAGAAATGGTCTAAAATTTTAATGCATTCCAATGTTTAATTCTTGAGATATTTTTAGACATTCCGACGGACTAACGGAAGAATAAGAGATTATATAAGACTATTATTGTTAAAAATATATTTAAAATACTTTCAAATGAACAATAACATACATTCACTGACGACAAACAGGAATATTTTAATACTTCGAACAGTCTCCATTCCTTTACTGAGCGATGCTTACTTCTAACGCGGATACACAGCATTAAAATTAAGAGATATGTGTATATCTTAGTGTATATGTATACCGAAGCTGGACAAATTGAAGGTCGCGAGCCAGATGCGGCTCTTTGATACCTTCAGTGTGGCTCCTACCATGAAAGACAGTAGTTAATATGGAGGAAATACCTACGTAATTTAGAAAAATAATATATTTATAAATTGTTTATTTATTGTAAAAGTAGCATGAGAAATATATATTAAAAACAATTTTTGAAACTATTGTTAAGATTACCCGAAGAAACCGATTGTGGCTCTCATGTATTTGAGATTCTCCTATATGGCTCGTAGTGGCACGAAGCTTGGCCATCCCTGGTATGTACTACATAGATATATATACAATATATACCTTGGATAATAAGGAACGATATTTTAAAACTTGAATATTTATTAACTGATATATCCTGTGAACGGACAAATAAATAGGCATATAAACAAAATGAATACAAAAAAAACCTGTGCTGCTGGCCATTTGAGCTAGGTGGCCAACCTGCAAGTCGTGGACACTTTAATATCCTCCAAGCATATTGCGGGATTTTTAAACTGTATAAAATAAATGGTCACCTGTGTTCTGTGGCCATAGCCAGTGATATTTAATTTCGGCACCTTGTGTGCAACATCTGCTACAGTGTTTTTCAACCGGGGTGCCGCGGCACCTTAGGGTGCCACGGCTCCACGATTGGAGTGCATGGCAGTTTAGGCATTTTCTTGGAAATTTATATATTTGATAATAAAACTAGATTTAAAAAACAATAGCGAGACTATTATTTTACATATAGGTATTTCGACAAAATTCAATGGACTTAAATTTTGATTTTGAACACGTAGAAACGCTTTTTTTTGCATTAAAATGCTACTTCAAACTGTCAATTTTTAAAATTTTTCTTCCCCGGGGAGGGAGTCCCCTCCCCACTGTTACTAATATTGCAAAAAAAAAGTTTTAAATGATTGATTGTATATAATTATAGAAATAAAAACTTTAAATGTCCGAAAACTGTCATTTGTAATAATTAAAAATGTTGTATAATAATAAAAGACAATTCCTGTTATGCTGGAGATTTATATATGTCAATATCTGTGGCATGTATAAATCTCCACAAAATGGATCGGGGCGATGAAAATTTTCCATTGTGACATCATTGCGAGTAGCAGTACACGTCATCACAAAAGACCGTCGACGTATGACGTCTATATTAGTAACAATAGTGAAGCCATAGGTATCAATTAAGGACGACACAGTTGATATGATTGTCTATATATACCGATAATAGAAGGTTATGTGCCTGGAACATTCGGAAAATCTCTGTTATCATTCTATACAATATTTACTTACGTTAAAATAAATTGTAATATGTACATATATAATTTATATTCATTGATTAAAGGATAGACCAAGATTTTATCAATTTGGATAAAATATAACTCCGTTCAGAAAGAACAAAAACAATTTTGTCATCCCTCATATATCGTAAGAGATATTAAAAGCAAATTTTATCAGAAAATTCGAACAGATAATAAACTATAAATATCTTCAATAGTTGGTAAACTACTATCATGTAAACATCTTATGTAAATCTGAGATCACGTTAAATCTCCGCAGTCAAAAATGTAAGTTAATCGATATATTTTATCATTTAAATTACATGATCGAGTATAAGTTAATGCTGACTCAATGGAAAAATATTCAAGCAAGAAAGTATAAGTACATGATCAGATAAAATCTAAACGTCTTTAAAGATAATATCTGAAAACGAAAAATCGTTCTCAGCAATATTTTCAAGTTTAAATCTTTAGATATATACAGGGTGAAGAAAAACTTAGTCGTAAAATTTTGTGTAGTGATAGGGGACTACGAAACAAATCGAAAATGTCTAAGGAACGTATTGTCTAAATGGCACCATTTTCGAGTTATAATCCTTTAAAGCTAACAAATCAACATCGAATACACAAAGCGTCGCATTGCGTCGCTCTCCTATTTACTACTGTCCGTCCAGCTTAGCCGCGACCATCGCCAATGAACATCGAATACACAAAGCGTCACGACGCGTCGCATTGCGTCGCTCTCCTATTTACTACTGTCCGTCCAGCTTAGCCGCGACCATCGACGCAAGTACGCGTGCGCTAACTGAAATCCAACTTAGCCGCGACCATCGACGCAAGTACGCGTGCGCTAACTGAACGAGTCCAGTGACAAAATAGCGATGACAGTTTCGCACATATTTCGAAAGGCTTTGTTGCGACTTGTACTAGCCATCACAAATAGAAAAAGGTAAGCGAAAACACTAAGATGACAAATAACAGAAATATGCAAAGAAAATAAATCGAAACCAAACCATTCCCATCTGTCATTATACTAACTGCGATTCTCCCTTTCGCGTTTGGACTCATCCACCTTAGCTAGGCGCGGTTTATGACGGACAATACGGGTAGTAAGAAGGCGAGCGACGCGTCTTGGCAACGCGACGCGTCGTGACGCTTTGTGTACTCGATAGTGATTGGTTAGTTTTAAAGGGTTATAACTCGAAAACGGTGCCATTTAGACCATAAATTCATTAGACATTTTCGATTTGTTTCGTAGTCCCCTATCAGTACACAAAATTTTACGACGAAGTTTTTCTTCACTCTGTATAAATTTCTATAATCTTCAATTGTCAAGTACATTGAATGTTGTGACAATGAAAAATTTGTATATATTTACGAAATCGATTATATTAAATATTATCTATAAAATACTGATAAAACTGGACACAGTCCTTTCTTATCTCAAAATATTAAAATTATTTATACCTAAAAAAATCGGCATTTTTAGTTTGAAAAGTCGTTTAGACAGCATAAACGTATCTTTGCATCAGTAGAAAAGAGTTATTTTTCGTGAAATATAAATATTGCAGAAACGAAAATTATATCTTAAAGATCGAGAAAATGGTTTTTCCTGTAGGGGTTATTTACGAATGGATTACCGAGTTGATTCGAAAATATCGCCTACAAGGAAGTCAAACAGCAGCATATGGATGGATAAAATTCAATAGAACGTCTTTCTTGTTACTATGAAACTTTATTTTTATTATTATATAACTTTTATTATCATTTTTTATATAACAGATCATAATTTATAGCATTATTTCGTGTTAACTGAACGAGTTTTAAAGTTTAAAAAAATGCTCGAAATATCTATACTCGAATGATTTTACTTGGAAAAATTAAATCTTCTGATTTTACTAATATTGTTTACGAAATGTTATTTTAAAGGATAATTTGAGAAACTTGGAATTTGGTAATTTGTAGAGTCTAATAATAGTTTTTTAAATTTTTAATATGATTCTACCCATGGTTATCATCAAATCTTCAAGTAATTCTGTTTCTTTTAATAATATAATCTATTACGTAACTCTAGTTACATAATAGATGTAACTCTAGTTATAGATGAATAAAACATAACATAAATTTAATCCATTAAGTAACTAGAGTTATATAACGGATGATAAATTGATGTTATGTTTTATGCATTTAAAAAAAATGCATAAAAAATATTAAATATATATATTATCTTATTTAAATTATTAAAATTAAATTTAATTCCTGTATTTGCTACATAACGGATGATAAATTTATGTTATGTTTTATGCATTTAAAAAAATGCATAAAAAATATTAAATATATATATATCATCTTATTTAAATTATTAAAATTAAATTTAATTGCTGTATTTGCTGAATATTGAATTAAAAATTCTGACATAATAAATTGCAATCAAAAATATAAAAATGGATTTTTGTATCACAGATTGATACGTAAAAGGATCGTGATGTTTTTTTTAATCATGATCCTTATAAAAGGACCATGATGATTTATAAAGGGATAAGATTTTTGCAAGAACTAAATTATAAAAAACATCAAGATAAGCATCATGATAATCCTTTTATAATTTACGTTCTTGCAAAGAAAGCTATCAGTTCTACACACAAGAATATTAATTTCTTATTCTGTCTGTTCGAAATGGTGAATTATTCCAAATAAATTATTAACATGAAAACAACTTTTTTCAGAAGTCTTGATAAAGACTCATCTGATGGTTTTTCTAATTTTCAAGCTATTTGGATTCAAAACGATGAAAAATTTTAAGTTTGTTATCATTTCTAGTGAAAAATTTCTACTTTGTTGTCAATCAGAAATTTCGAAAATTACAATGGATCTGAATAACAATTAATTAAGCGATTTTTTTCACTAACTATAGGCGAATTTATTATTTTTCTATTAAAGTTATGACACATATACTGTAATGAAATATTTTCCTGTAGGAATTATGTGATCGTAAATAATGTGTAACAATTAACTGTTGATGTTATATTTTTCAAGATCTAGATCAGTGGTTCTCAAACTTTTTTTGGCCATACTTCACCTAAGCATCTCCAAACTCTTAATGCCCCTGTGACATATAATTTTTATTATTCAAAAAGTGAATGCCTATTCAGGTGGAGGAAGCCTAAAAGGCCATTAACTTGATCTAAACAAGCTATCAAAGAACATGGTATCCATGAAAGAGAAAAATAAAAGAACGAAAGGACAGTTGAAGTACTGGAAAAAAATCACTAAGAAATTGTTAAAAAATAATAATAATATAAAAAACATCAAATAAAGTTTCAAACTGCCGTGTACATTCTAATTTATATCACAATATATATTAATATACTGTATATCAGGCACCTAGAACCATAAGAAATGCAAAAAGTTCACTGTTAATAATCGATTCTTTAATTGCCCTCCTTAAAAATCAAATTGTCCCACGTTAGGAACCACGATTCTAGATTGTCATTTTTATGATTAATCCCAGATCCAACGCTTAATATATGGAAATTCTTTCAGATGTATCAGAGAAAATATAGCAATAACATTTTTTAATGATATTTCTTATATTAAAATATTGCAAAACATCTATAATAATCAAGAGTAATAAATATTTTAATAGTAATGTCGATGTGATACTTAATATCGCAAAACTGTGGTCATATTCATTGATGATAAAATCTTTATCAAAGATGTTTCAGTTGATTAATGTTATGTTTTTATATAATAAATGAAACGTGACGAGCTATTGCTATTTAGAGATAAAATCTCTTGATAATTTATTTTTTCATTTATTACTATTTAGTTTTTATTCCCTTTGAATGATTTATTTTGCTATATTTTACTTCAAGCTTTGTGTTGAAAAAATATGAGCTATGCTTACATTTTTTTAATATTGTAGTATTTTTAGAAAATTTATTGTGCATGTTTTCGCGATTTTCATTGTAGTACATTTTTATTAACTTTTTATGATAATAAGTGCATAATTTTTATTGTAAGATCATTAAGATGCTGTCTGTTGCAATACTCGCAACTAATATACTTTGAATTTAATTATTGATATTTTTTAATGAAATTTAAAAGAAATGTTTGCAAATAAAAATTCGCATATATTAATCCTGCCATTCGTCACCGCTTAATTTTAATTTCGTAAGATCAACCTTTTAAAAATGGCGATCATTCAAACTTCTGATTTATATGCTACACAGTGAAACAGGGGAATCACATGTTTCATAAAAATCCATAAACTAATGCTGTACAATACATACCCACGGTGGCCAAATTGCGGGTCATGAGTCACATGCGGCTTTTTGATACCTTCAATATGGTACCAAAAAGCCGCATATTGAAGGTATGGTACTTTTTGATACTATACTTCAATATGGTACCAAAAAGTATGATCCATATGATGAAAATCATATATTCCATATGATGTAAATCCATATGATGAAAATCAATAGTTAAAATAATGCAAATACCTATTTAATTAAAAAAATAATAATATATTTGTAATTTGTTCATTTATTGTAAAAAATAGTATGCATCTATACCAAATAAATGCATGTGATTAAATAATTTTGAAACCATTGTTATGATTAATCGATTAAAAAAAGCTGATAAGGCACTCATTGATCCAAAAAGAAGCTGATTGCGGCTCTCAAGTATTTGAGATTCTCCTAGGTGGCTCATAATGATATAAAGTTTAGCTACTCCTAGTATATACAATACTGGTTTATGGAGCTCTCATTGATCCAAAAAGAAGGTGATTGCGGCTCTCAAGTATTTGAGATTCTCCTAAGTGGCTCATAATGATATAAAGTTTAGCTACTCCTAGTATATACAATACTGGTTTATGGATTTTTATGAAATTTAATAAGAAGATCATGATAGTAAATTTTTAACTATTTAAAAATCACAGATCTTTAACTATTTAAAAGTGGTAGATGATCAATTTCTGAATTTTTTCCTAATTACTTTTCATTGATTTTTTTAAGAAATTCAATAAAAATATATCAGTAAAGATGAACTTGATGACATATACTATATTTTAATCGAGCATGTCTAATCATCTGAAAATAGAGAACTTATAAAGTAGGAAATTAATATTTTCAAGAACTACTCGTTTGTTTATCTTCTTACTGCATTTTAAAGTTAATCTCGAAATTATATAGATTAATAAAATTTCTCTCTCTCTCTCTACAAGAAGCTATATATGATAAACTTGTCTAACTGGTAAGTGTTGCTAAATTATCATTTCCGTTATTGCTTATTCAATATCAGAACTCATTTTTTTGATTAATTAATGACTATCTTTAATCGTTCTTTCAATCTATACAATACTTACATATGTTGTAAGTAAAATAATCATTTTCTGTTGGTGAATAAAGAGTTAACCAAACAAATATTAATCGCTTTTAATAATTTTGAACTATTGTTTTGGAAAATTTCACCAAATATACCACCAGTTGAGAGCAATGAGAGAGTTTCTTTCGACATTTTCTAATGCTTAAAAAAATTAAACTCTCCAGTACAAAATTTTATCAGGTAATAAATATTTGCAATTTTATTTTATTCACTTTAGTTAAAAATTTATATTTTATGAATCCATAAGCAGAAATTTATTTTTAGAAATTTTTAATAAAATTCTGATGTTCGAAACACTTATAACAGAATTCTTCTAATTTTTTTTATATTTTTATAACAAACATTGGCTGTTTGAGATTTTATTTCTTTGATGGTGAAAGCCAGGATATTTTTTGTAAAGATTTGTAGGTCAATAAAAGAGAATCCCACTGCTTTCTTCAGACTAAAATTTTTTTTTACGACAGCGTAAACCGGATATAGTTTGTACCATTTAAACGATATAAACTTCTCTTAAAAGTAACTCGACAAAATTTCGGGATGACTTTGAACAATGTTAAATGCATAGGTAACAGTTACATCAGGTTATGTTTACTAAAATATAAGTAAATGTTTAGGAAAATTGATTGTTTGCAGTATAATTTGGCATTCTGATATGTTTAAGTTATGGGTAGGAGAATGACATGATCACGTTCTTTCATTATAATATCGTTATAAAAACATTAAAAGCACGAACGAGAAGTAGTGCTGGATGTCGACGAGATCATATAACAAGAAAATAATTGTTTTCAATCAAACGGGATTGTTGTACAATAAGAAACTTTCCTCTTGTTTTATATAAAAAAACAGGAGATACGTCGCAGTCAATCCGAGAAAATGGAACTTTTGGCTTCTTTCTATTCAGATAAGTTGCATTCATCCGCATCTATATGTTGAATTCCTTGGGGATTTACATCGGTAAATAGCAAAAGCCATCAAATATCGCGCTCTTATAATATTTACTGAACATTGGACGGAAATGGCATAATATATATCAATCGTACGTGTCTTACTGTTTAATATAGATATAACACTCCAAAGTTATCAAATGGACGAAATTGATATTTAAACAGGATATATTCTCTTTGTATCGTCGAAATAATAACAAAATGTCAGCTAATCTTGGAGAAGAAATGATTTGTTAACTTTTATTTATCGTACGTGTCTTATTGTTTAATATAGATATAACACTCCAAAGTTATCAAATGGGCGAAATTGATATTTAAACAGGATATCTTCTCTTTGTATCCTCGAAATAATAACAAAATGTCAGCTAATCTTGGAGAAGAAATGATTTGTTAACTTTTATTGATTACGGAACTCGTAATCTGTTAATTATGTAAGTCTACATCAATCTGTGAGATAAACTACGTTATGTGGAAAATCGTCAGTTGCATTATACAAAAACATATGATTAATTTTCAAATAATTCGATTTTATAGATTTAAATCGATAAAAATTATCTTATAAGTCACAAAAATTAATATTGGACACGATTATTGCATTCAAACATATGGTGCATTTTTAAATTCAACACTCTCCATCAGTGATGTAAACCACGTTCGTTAAACTGTTTGTAAATTCACCAGTGACGCCACTGCTGTATTCAACACTCTCCACCACTGATTTACATCTAAAATGACGTCATAGTAACCCATCGGTGGGTGCTGAAACGTCTGTTTCTAAATTGAACCATTCAACCCTGGCGCATCAAGATGGTTGACTATTTGGATGTTATGTTCTGCTGCTAGCCAATTTTTTAATACCGACGTAGAAAATTATTTTTTTCAAATGCAAAAAGAATATCTGCTATGAACAGACAGAGAATAAACTGATTCTCCAATATTTAGATTTATTTTTCGCATGGAAGCAGCCATCTTAAAAAATGAAGTCAAAGTCTGTGTCCACCAGCGTCAACCGGACAAATACTATGGTTGCTGTGATGAGTTAGTGTTACAGCAGTGACGTCACTGGTGAATTTACAAACAGTTTAATGAACATGGCTTACATCACTGATGGAGAGTGCTGAATTTAAAAACGCACCATAGCATTTGTTCGGTTGACGCTAGTGGACACAGACTTTGACGTCATTTTTTAAGATGGCTGCTTCCATGCGAAAAATAAATATAAATATTGGAGAATCAGTTTATTCTCTGTCTGTTGACAGTAGATATTTTTTTGCATTTGAAAAAAATAATTTCCTATGTCGGTATTAAAAAAATTGGCTAGCAGCAGAACATAAAATAACATCCAAATAGTCAGCCATCTTGATGCGCATGGGTTCAGTTTAAAAACAGATGCTTTAGCACCCACCGATGAGTTGTTATGATGCCATTTTAGATGTATATCAGTTGTGGAGAGTGTTCAATTTAAAAACGCACCCGTATATATGATATATCAAAATTGATGGTTTATAAATAATTTATTTTAGCAGTTGAATCTTTCAAATGGTAAATATGTGCACAGTGACTAATGCAAATATACTGGTTTGCGTTCAATTAGAAAAATTAAACTAAGTTATTAAGGTATGTACGTAACAAGCAGTTCTGGAAAGAACTAATTGTCTAGTTTCTGAACGTGTTCTCCATCTTGGAATGATTACAGATACGATAATAAGTTATACATAGTCGAAATGATATTTCATGGCATAACATGCATACTGAATTCCATAAAAAATCTATAAATTAGAACTATAATTATCATAAAATATCTTAGAACTTTGTATATCCGCCATTTTTGAAAAGCAAATCTGCAGGATTAATTAATCTTATTTCAAATTCCATTATTATTTTAATGATTTTAATGTAAGAATTATTAGGAGAAACCTACGAAATTTGACAGTCCGCAATTGTTTATTTTCTGTGCCACTTTCAATAACTTCCTGTTAAATTCTCTAAAACTCCAATGAACAGTTTAAGAGGAAGGAAGACTTAGAAGTTTTTGATTGTATGCTATTTTTAAATGATTGAAGCAAGATAGTCAAAAGATCGTCGTCGAGGGTCACCTTTAATAGCAGATTATCTAACTAAGACTTCCTGTTAAATTCTCTAAAATTCCAATGAACAGTTTAAGAGGAAGAAAGTCTTAGAAGTTTTTGATTGTATGCTATTTTTAAATGATTAAAGCAAGATAGTCAAAAGATCGTCGTCGAGGGTCACCTTTAATAGCAGATTATCTAACTAATGTCACGAAAATATATTAATTTTATTCAAAAGTTATTCATGGAACAAACTGGCAGACAGCTTGGTGTTCTTAGAAAGTTTACTTTTCTCAGAAGAGAAGGTGAAAATAAGGATAATTTTACTACCGTCGTCAGTTAATGCTAGATGATTTACGTATTTTATGCTTTTTTAAAAAATATTATATTTATAGAAAAAATTAACTAATTTAACATAAACACAAAATTATCCTCTTAAGAACACAGTTGAAAATTACAACAACAGCTTTAAAAAGTTGGCAGAAAGTCCAACCAACGTAAAAACCAAATCAAATGCATGCCAAAAATAATAAATGGAAAATTATCTAATTTTCTGATAAAACGATTTTTATTCAACACTAAGTATTAGAAAGATTACGTTTGATTCAAAGTATTAATTAAAAGTCGTTGTTGTTTGTTAACATCCGTAACGTGATTGTTCTCAGTATCAAAGTTTGGCAACGATTAAGTAACACAGTCTAGAGATTGTCCTGTAGAAAATTACCACGAAATGCGGTTTGTCATCGCAAGATATACAACTTGCCTATAATAGAAACTCGATGTGTGGCCACGCTAACTGTATAATGTACTGAAAACTACTAGAACACGGGCCAAACTGACGAAATGTAACATTTAGTGGAAATTCGTGATGTAAATCATGTTGCGACTCGAAATATTACTCTGTGACTATTTTAAATAAGTAAATAGTCGATTTTATAATGGCAGAATCGAAAAGTTCACCATTAAACGGGAGATTCATGTATTCTACAGATAGGATGATTATGTGCTAGGATGATCCGAATGATAAGTTTTAGAGGAGACGATGCTTCGCCACTTCCAAACGATACTGAGAAGTACTACATAGCGACAATTAAGAACAAAAATAGGAAACGACGCTATATTAAAGAATACGAATGACAATTAAGGAAAAAAATAGGAAACGAACGCTATATTAAAGAATACGAATGACAATTAAGGAAAAAATAGGACGACGCTATATTAAAGAATACGAATGACAATTAAGGAAAAAATAGGAAACGACGCTATATTAAAGAATACGAATGACAATTAAGAAAAAATACGAAACGAGGAGATATTAAAGAATACGAAAGATGAAAATAAAAACTTTTTTATGGGAACAGTCATGTGTAGTCTGCAGGTTAAATCTCTCATGTTTCACGATCATATAATAGTTTTCTAAACTTTCTAAGTTTTCTCTTAACTATAAGCAACATAAATGTGAAACAATATTTTTTCTAACTGGTAACGAAGATAACTTCTTAACTGGTAACGAAGATAACACGTAATTTTATAAAATTCTCATTAATAATTTCTGAAATATATAAAAATATAACATTTATTCCCGAAATAATTAACAAATTAAATCGTGAAGAAAAATCGAAAATAATTATTAATGACATTTAAAAATACAAAAAAAGATTATTAAGTCATAAATCATACAGAATTTTTTTTATTAGTTTATAAAATATTTTTCTTTCAACAAAAACAGTTCATCTTACAGATTAATCTGGATATCGTTTTATGTTATCTGGTGCTCCTTGCAGTTTCAGATGGAAAATAATTCGTTCAGAAATCAGAAAAGTTAATGAAAATTAATTAAATTATTGAGAAATTTTAACCTCAACACATACACGACATTTAATTGCTTAGAAAATGGCTAATTACGTCCTGATATCTATTAATCTCTTTGATAGATTAAAAAGAAAAAACTTGGCAAGAGCTCAAAGAGCCCAAAGACCCGCCATTGGCAAACAGCCATTTAAAAGTATCAACTAGCTTAGGATTTAATTATTGACGATTATTAAAAAAAAAACTCATATTCAAAAGAAGAAAAATCAAAATATGGATATCATCAGTAAAAAAAACATTTAGTTAATTAATTTTTTTTTTGCACAATTGAATTTTCTGAAAAGAAATCGCAAGAAAAATTAAATTCGAAATTTTGATGGATCAATCGCATAAAGTTATAAAATTTTTAATGTGGATATAAATATAACCGATGGAGTTATTAATATGAAACGATTATTCTTTCAGAAACACATACTGAAGCCAGCGACAGCGATTTGCTATGCGTTAAAATCAGCGAAGTTGAGTTTTGAGAGAAAAGCAGTGACTAAATCGAAGTTGAGATTGTAGCTGCGATAAAATTGTACTTATCACGTAAAATGCGAATTTTTTTTAGCTACAAATCTCTCTTCTCATAGGTACCTCTCCTCAACGCGAGGTTCTAGCATTAAATTAACATGGAGAAACGATCGTTGTTGTTGAAATATAAGTCGCTATATCGCCATAATTACTTATAGATGTTCTTTAATTCCTTAAACTACAAAGTTCCCTATGCGGCGAAATCTAAGATGGCATAAGTGTTCTTCAAAAATCGCTTATTTGCAGCGAAAATATCTAATCGGGTTGGATATATTCGCTAAATTCTAGCCTTTTTGCGAATATCGCCGATTTGCGCGATAACATCGTGATAGCGACTGCGATAAAAATAATGACGATAATCGCTTGTTTATTCTCGCTTCTCGCAAATCGCTGGCTACATCAAACCGCCTTTACCAATGGATAAAAATATCGCTAACATTGAAAGAAAATTACTAATAAAACTGGCAAAGTTACAAGAAAAGTGTTTAAAAAGCAGATTGAAATAAAAGCAAATTCAATTTCTCTTCGTTTGGCGATAATGCATTGAATAGATAGAAATCGATGAAAGAAGATTAAGAATTACAGTAACGAGATAATTTCGCTTGATAAAAGTGCGATAAATATCTCGCAAGTTGCATGTTCGATGGCAACAACTTTAGGAAACGACATGGCAATTGTGATGACGTTACTGTCGTCCTTGGGATGATGTTCTGGTTAGAGTAGATTGACGGTTATAAGTAGTAAAGTGTCGGAGCAGTCTTCTGTGACTCGTTTATCATTCACTTTGTTAAAATAAGCCATGTAGCCCATCGTTCCAAATTAAGATACACTTCTTGTGGGAGATGAATTAATGCTTTTCCTCGTACTCTTAACAATTATTCGCCCCAACTTTATCCTACTTATATATATATATCTATACTAAGTTATAAAAGTTAGTTTAAGTATAAAATACTGTATAAAGTTATTCGTTGGAAAGATGAAGGATATATTTAGAAAAATCGATTGCGTAACTTACAGTTTATGCGTTTCGTAATTAAGCGATTATTCATTTTTAGAAACACTTAGTTAACAGTATACTTAATCAATAGGAAAAATTTAACTGTTGCAAATATAGAATGCAATCTGTCTTTCAATAAATGCTAATTTTTGCAAGGTTTCAACAAGAAGTGTAAACTATCTATAGCAAACTTGGATTCACTCCTGATTACAGTCAAATTTTTACTTATATAAATTGAAAGAAATTACTTCAAAGTAGCTTCGTATATTTTTTTTACGTTTAAAGTGTCACAAATAATACTTTTTTTTTCTTTATATTTCTAGCGCGAAATTGGATTTTTTCGCTTTTCGTTTCTACGCTTATTTATCGAACTGTTAGTTATTCCCTGCGGAATTATGTTTAAAGTGTCACAAATAATTTTTTTTCTTTATATTTCTAGCGCGAAATTGGATTTTTTTCGCTTTTCGTTTCTACGCTTATTTATCGAACTGTTAGTTATTCCCTGCGGAATTACGTCCGGAAAGAAAAATTTTCACACAGAAACTGGAACACATTCCCATTCGAGACAGACTGAAACTTTGTTTTTGGTCGTCACTAAAGTAATGGGAAACAAAAATGCCATTTTGTTCTTATCTCCTTCTTGCCCATTGCCTTTTTCCTGTCATCACAGTCGGTCTCTTGTCCTCCTTTCCTTTCTTAATAGTCCTGCTGCTGTTCATAAATCAAATTAAACCAAGATATAGGATCAAACGTATATTTTAAGTATTCGGATCCTTATTAATCCTGATTCAGAAGTTCAGACTTCTCAGTAGATCTAATAAATACCATCGTTATCGAGAATACATTCATCACTACATTTTCCTGACTTCTTACTGATTTTCTATGAAAATATATAGGATAAATGATTGCTGGAAGGAAAGAGAGAAAAAAAAAACAGAAATATTAGTTATTTTGATAGGATATTGGAAATATTACATGATATTCTTGGTAAGAAAACATAACTTATAAGTTGTATCGCTTCTTCATCTAGGATAATATTACAATGCACGTTAAGAATGAACTATTTCCTGTTATAAATTATAAAGGAAATAAGAAATTCCGAATTGATTTTGCAGAAAATATTATTACTACAGAGAAAATCACATTTCTGGTAAATTAAATTTTCAAAAACTAGTATAAATGGAGTAATGAATTATTTCTTTTATGATACTTTACTGCAAGCATGTTTAAGCTATCCATTCTTGAACTTGCTGTAGAAGTTTATAAGTATTCTGAGAAGATAATTAAATAATTCCTAACTAATTATATCGAAGGATAATCCAATTACTCTCTCATAATATTTTCATATAAATGCTTTTAAAAATGATAGACTTAACTTTTGTAGAAATGGCATTATACACGAAACGAAAGAAAAGTAGGCAGATGGGGAAAGTGAATTTGCTATTTATTTAATAAACCATTTGTATAAGATGCTATTACTTATTCACGATGATGATATATAACATTGAAGATGCATCAATCCTCAATTTCGTGTTTTCTTTCATGCAACTTCTAAAATTAAAAGATTTACTTGTAAGAAAATCACTGCTATCAAAAAGATCTCTTTAACTTATTCGTAAATTAATTATTTTAAAAGTTAACTATGCCAGTTTATCGAGATTTAATACAGTTGTAACTTATTAAATCTTACGATTGGAGATCATATAGATGATAAAGTGGATCTGTAACTTATTTTAAAAATAAAAAATCTGTAATTGATAAAATATAATAAAAATCTGTAACTGATTTTAGGGCCTATAGATGATAAAGTGGATCTGTAACTGATTTTAAAAATAAAAAATCTGTAATTGATAAAATATAATAAAAATCTGTAACTGATTTTAAAATATCGTTTGAATATTGCTAATTTAAATAAATAGAAAACAGTAAATAATTTAAATAAATTGATTTATTACTGTGATAGCATCCTATTTTATTCAGTTTATTTTTCGAAGGTTCAAAAGCCACAAATGAAAACTATAAATGAAATGCATACTATAAAGGCTATAATGTATGTTATAAAGGCTACAATGCACTTTATAAAGGCTACTACGAACGTTATAAAGGGTACAATATACATTATAAAGTTACAAATTCACGTTATAAAGGCTACAAGTGCATGCTGTGAAGGCTACAATGCATATTATAGAGACTATAAAGGTAGCCTTTATAACGTGCTTCGATATAACGCGAATTTGTAATCTCTATAACGTGCATCGCTACGATGCACGTTATAGAGATTACAAATTCATTACAAATTCATGTTATAAAGGCTACGATGCACGTTATAAAGATTACAAATTCACGTTATAAAGGCTACAAATGAAAAATAAACTGAGCCTTTAATAAATAAACACTGAAATTTTAAAGTTTTCTCAAAAAATAATACTTTTAACTTGATTTTGAAGAATGGTATGAAATAATTGATAATTTTATGATGTCTGCATCTGTAACTACATCACTTGATGCAACTGCTTCAATTATTGCATCACGCATAATTGATATATGATGCAGTGAAAATTCAAAGAGATTAATCATGCGTATTGAATCTTTTTTTGCTTCTTATTCAAACTGTGTTATAAAAGAAATTAAAGAAAACAAAAATTTTATAAAATATTGAATAACGTTTTAAAGAAATTGGCACGTGGCGATTTCATGCACACTATCGACTTAAGTGCTAAAGTGAATATAAGACAGAAGATGATAATGAAAAACAAACAGTAACTTCAAAGAAATTACTCAAATAAAAGTTAATTATCAGTAAAAGAATTTTAAATTTATTCCGGAAAAAAATAAAATCAAACTTTAACTATCATTTATTGAATTTTTATAGTCTAGTATATTTTTAAAAGTAATATTTACAGTGTGTTAACTATTTTTATCATTATTAAAAATTATTTTTTCATTACTGCATATGAAGTAAGGAAGTGACACCATTACACGAATATCTCTTGCGTACAATTTTAATTGGTAGAATTTCATAATTTAGAAAATTATATAGAGTTTCTCGTTAACTATTTCAATGGAACAAATCGTTTTAAAAAGTAAAAAATGTTCAAATCTTGGAAAATATTGCATAAAATATGATTACTATGTCTAGAGATATTTAAATGCATTGTGAATAAGTAGAAAAGAAGTGAAAAATACCTTTCTGAAACATGGACTACATAAAGTGTCGAGTGAGATTGGACACAAAAAATATGACAATGTAAAAAGTTCTTTATATAGAACTAAATTTTCATTTATTTTGGATACAGTTCACTTTTCTCGACTTTTATATTATTGTAGAAAAATCTTTTCGGTGTATACTTATTATTCACTTCAATTCCGGAGAAAAACCCCAATTTGTAACGTAGCCAGCAGAGGAAAAGCTGACGAATGCTGAAAACGTGCTTATCTCACTGTCTAGTGAAATAGCAAACTAGCGACTTGCAATTGCAGCCAAAAATCTATAAGACAAGAAATGGTCTCAGTTTTTACATTGTAGATACATGATTCTACTATAAAGATGATCCAGATAACACGAAATACCTTTACAACGATCTGATACAGCCACATATCCAATTAATTTATAAATATTTAAGAAAATTAGAAGGAAAATTTTATTTTAGAAGTTTAACGACATAATAATGCAAATCAAAATTCTAAATTTAAAATTTTTATTCTTTTTATATACTAAAACTATGAATATTTATCAATGAAGATGCTTTTTATATCTAATTTTACTGTCTAAATCTTAAATATCTTTCATAAAAAATAAAAATTTTATTGATTTAATAATGAGTCATGTACTTCGATAAAATCACTCTGCCTGAAAATCGAATCTTCTAATCGATTACAAGATGATTTTCTGATCGAAAAGCATCTTCTTATCGATCAGAAGACAAAATTCTTACATTAACTCGATCACTTTGGAGAAATTTATATCAAAATTCATTTTTGCTCAAAGTGTATTGAATCTATCGAAAATAATGGATTTTGGAATTAATTTTATCATTTTTTACTTATAGAATTTTCATAATCTGTAAGTTTACCGATTGCGAGATGTAGTTGCAACTTAATTATGCGATCCAATTTTAGAATAGGCGTAAAATATTCTTGCAATTATTTTTAAATTGCACATAAACACCTTCCTGAAAGCTAGCTATTGCAAATATTTTCTTGTTACAGTATCGTTTTACTTTGATAGCAGATGCAGAAGTCTAAACGTGAAGTGAAAAAAAAGATAGAAAGAAAAAAAATCAAAGGATGTTCTAAGAAATTCGCAATATGATTTATGTTTCGAATTAATGGTATAAGTTAAAATAAATAATATCAAACGAAGGAAGTTTACAAACAAATACTGGATGACAAAAGATGAATAAACTTTAGTTGGCAAGATGTTAGTTTAGTAAAAGATTAACCTTGGTTCAGTCAAGATGTAAAAGCCCACACAAGTTCTAATTTCGGCACAAAGCTGTCTATCTACAAAGCTTTAAACCGAATTCGCATTAGTTTCTATTTATGTTGAAAGAAAACTTTGAAATGCTTCAACTACCGCAAAGGTTCCAATATTGCGAAACATTAAAATAGCAAATACTAACTCATTAAATTCGAAACAGCGATGTTCTGTAACAAAATAAGGAAAATTTTTAAGTTAAGAATCACTAAATATTCTTATTTTTAAAAAAAAATCCTCTTAAGACGAATATTTTTCGCATTTACAAATAATTTACCGAATTTTCGGTGCTTCAAGTGCATTGCATCATTCTCAGAAGGAAGAAACTGTAGTTTGGAATTTGACAGGATATTTTTGTGAAGTTTCCTGTTATCCTTCATCCTTCCGATAACAGAGTAGCAGCGAGAGGAAGCCATTAATCTTACGATATTCAATTGTCACTTAATTTAAATTAATTAAATTCGTTATATTCCATTACAGATGATGTTTTCTGGCATAATACAAGTCTTTTAAAATATTTGGAAGAGTATAGCGACCGCTCACATCCACATAAACAGAGAGAGACCATCCGCATATTTTTATAATGATGGGTAAATGGCCTCTGACGAATTTTACACTTTTCACTTCTACAACTTCTTTTTTTTTTCTTCTTTAAGTCGGAACTGTTGACGTAGCTCTACATTTTAATTGCTGGCTTAAAAATAAATCAAAGACTGCGAGGAAACCATCAACAGTTTTATTTTATTCTCAGAAAATACTCCTAGTCGAAATAATCTTCTAAGAAAATTAAAACAAAGTTAAATGAATAAAAAAATAATTTCCAGCGTTAAAAAAAATATAATAAAACTTAGGATTTCAAATAAAATCAGGAAAAGTGTATATAATTTTCTAAAATTTTTTAGAAAAGAGGAAAATCTAAAAATATTTTTTTCACTTTGGCATCGATGATAATGTAGAAAAGAGGATTATCTTATTAAAACCAACAACTTTCACGCTCCAAGCGATTATTTTAAAGGCAGCGACGTATGAATTTACATAATGTTAAGGGATCTTATCTGATTATTTTATCATTTATTGCTCATTTTCTACATCATCAAAGAATTGGCCAGACAACGTTCATTTTACACTTCGCATCACGATTTTACGATACGCCATTCAAATATTAATTCGTTTCGAAAGCGTGGTTTATCATAAATATGTCTTTCTCTCCTTTGACTTCATTCGACATATTGCTGAACATTAAAAAAACCAGCCGCATAATTGCCAATCAGAAGCGAGAGCAGATGCCATTCAAAATCATACGAGCCAAATAAATGAATGGAATTTTCGAATGAAAAAAAAATGCCATTTATTTAATTCGCTTGTTATGTAAGATCTGAATTTTATTTGTCTTGCAGGAAATGAAGAATTCTGCATAAATATACAAAAAAAAAATTATTTACATACATATATAGATTATATTTATTATGATAAAATTCAAATTTTGTTTACATGCTGTTAAATAAAAGACTATTCACTGAATTTTGATATGATGATATAACATCAAAGAGATACTGCATATCGTTTCTTTTTATTCAATTTTTTACAAGGTTTTTTAAACAAAATTTTATTGGATTATCAAACAGAAAAAAAAATTAATACAATTATAATAAATTTTATTAAATGAGACAAGCTAGTAAAGTGCATTTTATGTGATGAATTTGTCACATATTTTCTTTTTGAATTGGGATTCACGTTTATATGTAAGCGTGGTCATAATAATAATAAAATCCTTAATGTAATTTTAAGATTTGTTATGATCATAATGATCGATATTGTGTATGATCATAACAAAACCGATCATTATGATCACAACAAATCTTACATCAAAGCGATCATTATGGTCATTAACGATCATAATGATCGGTAATAGATATGATCATACTCGATCCACTGCTGTATGATATATTGGATCCACTTCTGTATAAGATATACTGGATCTACTGCTATTTATGATATACTGGATCTAAACCAAACCGATCATTATGATCACAACAAATCTTACATCAAAGCGATCATTATGGTCATTAACATAATTCATGAAAATATTTTGTGTGGTAGGAGAGTAAAGTAATTTTTGTAAATGTTTTAACTAAGTAAAAACCGTGTGGTACAAGTACCTTGTTATATGAGGCTTTCCTCAATTTTCAAATCGTGTTATAGAGGGATACCTGTATAATATTAAATCTCGTATCTTTTCTCGCTAAAATAAAAGTTTGTTAAATAGTAAAGTGAAACGTTTTCACTTTACTATTTAAAACATTTTATATAAAATCTACCTGTTTAATTTTTAAATGCTTCCAACCAAATGAAGAAATGGGTACATATTTGTCATCGTCTAAATTATAACAGTAGCGGACTCGGTGTTAAAAACACAAATTACATCTATCCCTCGATTTGCACGGTACGCAATTTACACGGTTTCGTTTTCATACGGTTTATAAATGAAAACAAAAATTTTTTTTGGTGTTTTATTTTGATTGTTTCGCATTATGTCATTTATAAATTAAAAGAGTATCATTTAGTCACGTTTTGTGGGTTACGAGTTCGTAGAGATTAATAAAGACTGAATATAGCTATATTTCGCTGCTGCATATGATATACTAGATCCACTGCTGTATTTTTCTTTAAATAGTACAATCAGCTTAATATGAAGATAACCAACTATAAAGTTCTTCATTTTTTAATTTATTACATTGATTATTTAAATATTGAAAATCAATGAAATAAATTAAATATTGAAAATATTTAATTTATTTCATTGATTAATTAAATATTGATTACTTCATAAATAGTCGATGACTATTTATGAAGTAATCATTCAAGAATTCATTCATAATAAACAAGTTTTGAGAGATGAAGAATGGTGAGCAAGAGAAAATCCGGACTTGTCTGGGATGGATTTAAGAATCGATTCGAGTTCATTCACCAACGAGAAAATATTTTTTTATAATATTAATGATTTTTTCTATATATTTTTTCGAAGATTAAATGAATTGTTTTCCATATACCGGCTGTTATTCAGTATATCGTAATTTACACGAATAGAAAGCATCACTAGAAATTATGTGCTGATGGTACAGAAGAAAAGCGGTTTACTTCCTTTATGACTAATTATCAGCGAAACTAATTTTTGGCTCAAATCCTGCAAACTGTTCGAAATTATGGATACGTAAGAACACATAATACAGCAAGAGAAACAGCGTGAATTAATGCAAATAATCTTTAAAAAATATATAAATTTAGACAAGATTTCAATTCCTGTTTAAAAAACGCTCGATTTATATACAAAATTTTATTTTTTATTTATAAATGTTCACTTAGAAAAATAAAATTACGCAAAAGTGATTGATACTTTTCAACATTTTTTGTGCCTTTCCTTTTATACGCGACTCAGTTTAATGTATAGAATTTATGGCAGAATAAAAGTTTGCAATAAATTTTTATTGCAAATTTGCTGCCAAATATGACAAATTGGAACAAAGTTTTAAAGTCGGGCCATTGGAATTCGACTATTGTTATCTTCAGGCTATAAAAATATTTGAGTGTTTATAATACATGTTATACAACGTCATTTATTACCCATAAAAGTAATAAAATAAATTTATTGTATACAAAGTATATATTATTTATGTAAACTTTCATTAATTTCTTATAAAGTGTTGATCTTATTGCATAATTAAAATATAAATAAGAAAATATCAGCTGAAGTCATGATAAAATAGTGCAGCGAACATAAATCCAGATAAGATTATTTTTACACCATTCTTCAAAGTCGTGTTCCAATTTTGTTATTAAGAGAGAATAATATATTTTTCATTATTCTTTATGCAGAATATTGTAGCATCAAGACACAGAATTGGAGACATCCTATTATCATCATAGAAATCTGGAAACTTGATCTGAAAGAGAGTTTACAAGAGATAATGCTCTTAACTACAAATGCGTATTTTTGACGTCAGTATTACATAATATTCTCTTATCTGCAGTGAAATTATGACATTCTGAGCAAATATTTTCATGGAATGAAGTGTTTCCAACCAGAATGTTTGGCTGGAAACTATTTAATTCCATGAAATACAAAACTTTTATGATTACAATGCACCATAACTGAGATAACTTTTTAAACATTTTATATAAGACTTACACAAGAGGAGCTCAAATTTATATGTAATTCCACATGTGGCAAATATCTTCTAATCACAAACTGCTTAATTTATAATATTATATAAATAAAATTTTAACATAAAATTAAAATTCAAAAAAAGCATTTTTTAAGATTTGAGTAAGCTTTCTTATTAAAAATGTATCAAGTTAAGAATACAAAAATTTTATTTTGCATAAATAAATTAGTATAATTTCGCACATTACCATCAGATCAATGCACTATAATCAGAAACAGAATTTAAATGTACTGTAATCGATGCTAGTTCTTTTCTACATCATATTATTTCTGCTAAGTACTTAGTTTATATTTGTCTTTATTTGTATGTAGTATTTAGATTGTATAGATCTTACAGCGTTTAGACCATATAAAGAACATTACAGTACGTGATACTTATAGTATTTGTATCTAATTATCACGTACTGTAATGTAGGTATCAGTGCACTACTCTTAGTATTTAGATACTTACAATACTATACTGTAAGTGTCTCTATCATTTTGCCCTCTCTAATGCTGCTAGCTGTCTTTATAACTTGAACCTTGTCCCATATAATAGTAAGATCATGTTCTATAACTGTCTACAACCTGTGATACAAATGCAGCATTTAGATCTATGAGATGACCCTATGTGTTGAAGGATGCGGATCAAGCAGCTTAACTAGGATTCTACGTGAAAAAAAAAAACGAGGAATAATCTACCTTGATCATTCACATGGAAAGTGATTGCTCTTCCACATCACTACTTCGTTTACTAATATATATTTATTTATATAAAATTTATAAAATTCGATCAATCGATAGAGTATTTATTTATGATTTCAAAATATTTTTTAAATAGTTTGGTTTCTCACAGAAAGGAAAATATTTATAAGAAAAATGATTCCATTATAAGATGGCAGCAGTTGAAAATTTAAAAAAAAAATACCATGCCATTGAAACTATATGTGTCACATAAATATTATACGTATTTAGAAAGATGTTTGTTTGTTTTATAAAAAATTTCTATGTTTATCCTTATTAAAATTTTATCATGAGTTACATTTTTCTATGTAAATTTGATTTGTTAAATTATTCAGTATTGATTTTGAATGCCTTTTGAATAAAATATAAAGAAAACTTGTTCGTTTTTATTCTCAAAATTTCTCTAAAATGTGATAGAAAAATTATAAAAATAAATTATTTTATCTGAAGCTATTAGATAGCTGTTATGTGCTTTTTTTCCTTTAATAAAATGAGGTCGTTATTCTTTCATTTAATGAGAAAATAGGAGAAAACTTGCCGCTCTTCACTGTGCAATTAGAAGAATAATAATGATTTCTCTTACTTAAGCTTACTGTTACATCCTTCTCTCCTCTAATTAACATAAAACAACTCAAGTTGAAGATTATGTTTTAAGTGTTTATTGAGGAAAAAAGATGAAAGATATTATTAAATATAATATTTTTTTATTTTATATAGAATTTTACGTCAAGTAAATTTTTTAAATAAAAATTACAAAAGTTACCAAACGAAAAAACAGTGGCATTTAATTTAAATAATTTTTGCGAAGAAACTGATAATCACCAGAGAAAATATCATTGAATCAGATGATTACTAGTTTAAAATGTGTGAAAATTACATAAAATAATAAAACTATCGACAAGTATCTTCTACTTCATAATGACAGTACAAAAACACCTGGTGATTACTAGTTTAAAATGTGTGAAAATTACATAAAATAATAAAACTATCGACAAGTATCTTCTACTTCATAATGACAGTACAAAAACAAATAAATTAACTGGTCTATCTAGCAATAAACTAGTTCTATGTTCTCTCGACTTAATTATAATTAGTCATTTTTAGATATCACACTGCGATATAAATTTAAAAGGTTAAATGGTACGTAAACGTATTTTAACAACAGATAAACGAAGGTTAAAAAAAAAAGGCTATTTACCAGCAGTTTACTTAATGTTCAACTCAAAATGCGTTATAACATCAGCATGTATCTATTATTAAAACATCCGATGTTCCAACAACTAATCTATCAGAAATACAAATACATTAGCATAAAATATCAGCGTTATAACATCAGCATGTATCTATTATAGAACATCCGATGTTCCAACAACTAATCTATCAGAAATACAAATACATTAGCATAAAATATCACGCTAGTCGGATGTCATC
This sequence comes from Olivierus martensii, assembly GCA_000484575.1. NCBI lineage: Eukaryota > Metazoa > Arthropoda > Arachnida > Scorpiones > Buthidae > Olivierus > Olivierus martensii. The sequence continues at coordinate 24,656 of AYEL01064054.1, forward strand.
GGCCGATTCGGACATTTTTATTAATGATGCAGATAGTGTGGAATAAAGTCAGACATAATATACATTAAAAGAATAATAAAGTATAAACAAACACAAGAGTAGTTACTGGTTTCGGTACATAAATGGCTCTTAAGTGTATTTATCACGTAGATGAATCTCCTTTCCCAACTCCACTTATCACACTTTTCTATTTATTCTTCGAGAGTCGAGTTTTTTTTATTTTTAATATCTTCGCAACTTTCGTTATATAAATATTTACATGTTTTAGATATAAACTATAAGATTAAATTTAAAATAAAAATTTATTTTTGATTAAATTTATGAAGGTTAAACAGATGTTTCAAGAAAAAGTTGGCGAAAATTTAAGTGATTAAGTTTCTGTATATCGATGTAGTTAAGTTAAATTAAATTAAACACGTATTTATTTAAAACATTTAAATAATTTAATCTCCAATTTTTAATAATTTTTCTAAATTATTGATAAGGAGAATGAACTGATTAAATTATGGTATCAAAATATATGCTGTCATTATCCTCAATGGCATAATTTCTACATTGAATGAATTAAAAAAAAAAAACTATTAAATAGTTCTATACTTGAAATTTGTATAAAATTTCATTAAAATATAATAATTAATTCGATAATTATTAAGGGAATAATAATTCAGAAGTTTGAACGTCCCCCATTTTTAAATTGAATGAAGATTAAAATGTGCAGCATCTTAAATCGCCTTTAATGACAAATGTCCGCCATCTTTAAATGTTTAAAGTTGGAGGATTGAACGATATAGTATCGAGAATGCCATTAATGCAAAACTTTATTACCACATTTTATACCTGACGACAGCATCGGAAGTCAGTATTGAGTCTATGGGCGAGCCGAAGTTCGTTTTTATCACTTCGCCGATGATATAGTCCACTAAATTATTCGCGACGTCACAGTAAACTGCCATCAAATAATGACAGCTTTGACAAATAAGCTATAAGCTACGAATAAAATTTGTTTTTATCACTTCGACGATGATATAGTCCACTAAATTATTCGCGACGTCATAGTAAACTGCCATCAAATAATGACAGCTTTGACAAATAAGCTATAAGCTACGAATAAAATTACGATATTAGCATGTAGTAAATATGCGTAATGATGTTCTGCGCATTCCAATCTATTACGTATTTTAAAATGGCGGAGAGTTGTAATTTTAAGTCGTTCTCGAAAGGCTGCATGTTTAGCCATCAAACGAAGCAAACTGCATTGAATATTTATTCGAAATTAAAAAAAATGAAAACCTATAGGCATGATTACATAAAAATAAACATCGTTCTTACTGACATTGTTACTTTTTACAACGAAATCGACTGTTCCGTGCGCATTAATACAGTCACGAAACTTGGTAGCACGTCTCTCCCATTGACTCAATACTGACTTCCGATGTTGTCGTCAACTACATAGATAATTAGATAACGTGGCAATCTTATAAATTTTACTGTTCCTTTAAAAAAATAAGCTAAAAATACTTTAAATAATTGGATAATATTAAATATATAAGACAGATGGATAAATTTAATAATTTAATTAAATTATATAGAAATTTTATATAATTCTTTAAAATTCTTAATATGTTTATAGAAATTTAATGTTGAAAAATATTAAAGATTTTAAAAGAAAACGGTATCGGAGTTCGGCTTATAAACGAAACTTTGAAAGTATTTATTTATTTTTTTAATATATATATTTATCGATTTTGTTTTCAAACGTATAATTTTATTCTCAATAATATTTAAATTCGGCAAAAATATAATACCGATATTTAAATATTCTAAAAGAGAACAATAACACAAAACTGCATGTAAAGTTCCATTTTAAACGGAAATAATTGTATTAAAGTTTTGCAAGAATGGTAATTAAATTTCGTCGATTTAATTATAATGAACTTATTTATGCTAATGTAAAGATTACGGAACAATTTCAATTATATAATATGTTTAGAAATTAACTGATTAATTCTTAACAATAGCAATGTCGGTCGCTATCTCGTATTCACTTAATTATGCCACGTAATTAGTTATCAAATCTGTATCCTGCTAAACTAATTTTATAATTTAACAAATTGCAGAAAATACCTACAGTTTATTATTGTTATCATCATTTAGTAACTGTTTTTTAGCCACTGTTAGTAGGAAGGTCTCGGAAGGAAGATTAAGATGATTGGTATGTAAGGAGAAGGAGTGAGGAATATGAGGGTAGAAAGATTGAGAACATGATTATAAGTGGGAAGAAAAGAAAATGTAGTCCTAGAATTAGATGGATAGAGAGGAGGAGGAGGAAAACATAGAGACAGAAGGCTGTACTCATAGGTTTATCCTTGGAAAATAGAAAGAAAGTGAAGATGAAAGGAGAGTAAGAGGAAAGGTAAAAGGATCCTATCAGGTCACTAGAGAAAATAGAGACAGTATCTTCCATTTATTAATTGATTTAAACAATTTACAAATTATAGAGTAAAGGCTCTTTTACACCAAGCGCAAGCGTTAACGTTTGCGCTTGATGTAAAAGAGCCTTTACAAAATAACGCTAACAGAAATTTTAACAATAAAATACGTGATTATAGTTAAAAAAAATTAGATGAATGGAGAGGGTGTGGGAGGATCTGAGAGAGAAGGGATTGAGGGAAGAGGATCGAGGACACAGGAACATGGAGAGTTAGAATAAAGAATGCTGACCCTCAAGATTCTGAAGGAAAGAGTTTCGGGAGCTGTTTTGGGACTTACAACGACGAAATTGCCATATTTTATGACCTAGAAGCTCTAAATGCCAATTTTCAAGAACGAATTTCACTTGTACCGCGATTCGAGTATATAAACCAATTATAACATAATTATATTGCTTTATTCTCCAAAATTATTGTTATAAACACATTAAATCTACGACAATACAGCATATTATATTCGTTTCGCATTAACTAATGGTTAACATTGTCCGCAGAATAAAAATATATTACAGATAGTCTATCTTGTAATAATAATTATTATAGTGTAGTAGTTGATATGTAAACAGAATCTTCCTTACGTTGATTAATTCTTCTGTCTAAAATATATATATATACAGTATATAATTTCTTCTTTCCAATAGATACTACCACCTGATACCTGAAATTATTTTGGCCTCTCGAATTTCATTTCCGGTTTTTACTTTTTTTTTCCTTTCACTCGAAGATAGAGAAACTTGTATGAAATGGAATCTGCTTTTAATCTAGTTTTTTATTATACCATATAATCTCTCTTTTATTTAGGCTGTAATAAATTATCCAGGTGACAACGATGTTTCTAAAAAACCGTCGATATATATACTTTGAAAAGTAAATTTATTATTTCTCATATCTTTAAATTAAATTTATTTATGTTATTAAATTTTATTTGCACGACGACTGAAGGAAAAATGAACAAAATAGACTTTCGTGTTAATCGATCTGAGCTTATTCTACCAAATAGATAACATGAATAAAACTTTCGACTGTATATCGGTTGTGATATTGAAGAAATCTTCATAAATAAATTGAAAAAAATTATTAAAACTGTGAGAAAATCAGCTACAATGTAATGCCCACGTGGTATATGAAGTGTATAGTTAAACAAAGAATTCTAGAAAGAAGTATTGTATTGTAGAATGAGAATATGGTCCTACTCAGAGGTTAAGTCTATAGAAAAAGGGTACAGGGAATAGGAGGAGTACAGTAGAAAAGTTGGGATAGAGGGAAGGGGATGAAAGATTGAGAAACGAACAAGCATTTCTCAATCTTTCATCAGCTCTGAATGGATCGAGAATCGCTGAAATGGATTGAGAATCGCTTTCAAGCGTTTCTCAATCCATTCAGAGTGCCACTTGAATGGATTCATTCCTTAAATCTTTGCAAGAAAAAGTAATGGTTCCAAATGTGTCGTTTCTTTTGAAATGATCAAAGATATAAGATTCCAGTATAATATGTCATCTTCAATGGCATTTCCGCAGTTATTATAGGAAAACTTCACAAGTTTGAACGTTCTGCCATTTTAAAACGAATGAAACTGCAAAGTTCAATTCATCTTAGCCCAAAGTCGACATAACTGATCCCATTATCTGCTGACTTTTATAAAAAAAAAAAATCATTCTAATAATTTAAAAGTTATTATGGAGAATTTAGAAGTTTGAACATCTGCCACTTTTAGATAGTTAAAGATAAACGGTTGATTTTGGGTCAACCATTCAACGAAAAGTCATCTACAACCGTTCAAAGTCAAGTAATCCATTCAAAACATTCATCTGCAACAACTTGACTTTCCAGATATATATCATTAGAATCCAATAATTAATTCAAAATATATTCAGAAGTTTAAAATCCGCCATTTTTAAAGCATTCGAGCCTATTAATAATGATAAAACATCATTAAATTTATAAAAGATACTAATAAGTTCGAGTTGTTAGTGGAGACACACATATAAGCTTGAATTTCCTTCAGAAAATAGGATAAAAATATAATATCGAGAAGTTAAACATAACAGATAGGACATTATACTGTACATTAACCGAGTATAAATTTTCTCCTTCGTTATCGGTTTTAATATTAATTTATTATGGAAATAAACATGGTGATAATACTTTAGGCTAGCAATACTTAACGATATTATTATTCCTCGCTTAAGTAATAAAAATACTCCTTATTATTCTCCAACCAAAGAGGAGAAAATTGAAAATTTCATCAATATTTTCGTTAAATTACTAAAATTAAAAGTGTTATGTAGTAATTAAAAATTAAAATTTAAGTATTTGTTAATAGCGCAATTAACTAATACACGGTTAATCGACTGAGAGTATTTTTTTCAGATTAAATCAAATATTTAATTATTATTATTTTGAATGGATTATAATGCTTAATTAAATAGTAGTTTTCGTAAAATAATAGAAATAAATGGAAACATTTCACAGCTTTAAAGAAGTAATACAAGAAAATTAAATGAAGTGCAAAAAATAATAATAAAAAAGGAAACATCTGGTAATATTCAAATTAAATTTCCTTCAGTAATGTCTATAAAAAGGTTACAATTTTATTTTCATCGTTTTGTAGATACATTCTGCTAATATTTATCCATACCATTATAGTGATATAAATTATGAATGTACGAAAATAAAATTCGAATATCTATACTTGACGACAGCATCGGAAGTCAGTATTGAGTCTATAGGAGCGGCGTATTACTAAGTTTTTTGACGATATTAATGCCCACGGAACAGTCGATTTCAATGTAAAAGGTAATAATGCCAGTAAGAACAGTCTTTATTTTTATGTAATCGTGCCTCTGGGTTTTCAATTTTCGATTTCGAATAAACATTTGCTACGTTTGACTGTTAATCATTAGGGGTTTGGTGGCTGCCACTGTGAGTGTTGGTGACTTTCTGTGAGCTCCTTCAAACAATCTTCAAAACCGACGGTTAATCATGCAGCCTTTCGAGAACGACTTAAAACCGTAGCCATCCGCCAATTTAAAGTGCAGATAGAATCGATTAGAATGCGCAAAACATCATTGCGCATCTGATCATAGTATATATTATATAGATACGCAAATAATTTAGTAGAGGAAACTAGTTCAAAATGATCCGTCAGAGTGAAACTATCCCCCATTTATTTCCTTAAAGTTTTAGTACCACTTGTTGACAAACCAGACAAGATGGCGATTATATCCTAGTTAGGTTAGGTCAGTGTATTTTGGGATGTGCCATTTCGATTAAATGAAAATCAATGTCTGTCATCTAAGGTATCAGAATTTTAATTAACTGATGTTTCTTTTACTTCCATAAAAATGGAATAACAACTTACATAGATATAATAAAATTCTTATTTTTGCTGCCTTTTTACCTTCTGTTTTATTTACAATTAATAAATAATGCAATTATTCATTAGTTGCAAGTATATGCGGCAAAATGATCTCTATGGGATCATTTTGGACACGGGTGTATAAAACGATCCTTTGGTATAGGTCTGGAATTTTCATTTTTTCTCTTATTTTGATTGAATAATCTTCGAAGTGTTTAAGTTATTTTATAGTCGGAAGATTATTCTTCCAAAATATATAAAAAAATTAATCCAATAACTATTTATTTTGAATTTTTTCGGGTTTTTGTTTAAGGGGATCATTTTGGATCAGTTTCCCCTATATGTTAATATTGTAATTTTATTCGAAGCTTACAATTTATTTGTCAAAAAATGTCATTATTTTATGGCAATTTACTGTGAAATCGCGAATAATTTAGTACAATATATCATTGGCGTAGTGATATAAACGAACTTCGGCTCTCCCATAGACTCAATACTGACTTTCGATGCTGTCGTCAAGTTGTAGACAACTTTGTTAAATTATTGAGCATAAATGGGAAAATAAAAACTATCGAAAAAGTTCGAAAGGAGATACGATTTTTGGCGAGTTAATTAAAAGATAAAGTTCGTAATTTATCTTTATCGCGGCGATATATGTTCTCTTAAAGAAAGCTCACTACTTTATACTTAATATTGTTTTATCCATTTTTCTTCGTTGTACTTGGATTGTTGACCCTGTGTAGTATCTGGAATGGCTATCGATAACTGTTACTTTAGAAAATCGCTTTTACTTTTCTCCGAGATTTTTTTTTTTATTTTTAAAAAAATGTCCGACAGTTAGCGATAAATTTTTCCGCTCGAATAACGCAAAATTCGATAAGAAATCTCGAAAATTTTTAAACTGCTCAAAAAATTATCATTCGTCCGTGGTAAATGGCGTAAAAAATACATGTATACTGTATACATCGTGACAATAATCGACTTATATGCTTAAATTTACGCCTATGACTACACCAGATTTATTTATTTAAAGAAAGGAACGGCACGAGTTTTCTGGACAGTTATAATTTATTCTCATAGCTAACAAATATTAAAGAGATTATTTCTGTAACAAAAGAGACATTTAATCGCGTAAATTGTGAATGAGAGGAAGAGAAACGCATAAAACAATAAATCATTATTCTAATTATAAATATATTAAACGCACTTATCGTAATGGGTTCCACGATTAAAGCAAGTATGGATGATTTTTGTACGACAGAGTGCCTGAAAAGTTATTTTCTAACACGAAAACTAATGGGGATACAGGAAAATGGGGTTAAAATAGTTTTATTTCAAAGTAAGTGCTACATAAAAGTAGGGATGTTCAATGAGCAGTCTCTACATGGCCACCATCAGTATCTCTACAGAGTTCATCTCTAATTCACGGATAGCCTGGTCTGTTGGACTTACCTTATTAATATCAACAGTAAATTTAATTAAATCACAAATTTCAGCAACGACTAGGTAAACTCGTTGATCAAGTTCATCTAGTGAACTTGATCAACGAGTTTATCTAGTCGTTGATGTAATTCATAATTCTGCTGATATGCAACATTATAGTTATCAGTCACAGAAGGAGAGAGAGAGAGAGAGTATTCCTCTTGCACATAAACCCTGTTCATGAATAACTTAATTTCCTTCTTATATTGTGTACTATATAAACAAACTGTGTTTCAGCATAAAACAAATCCCTTAAAATTGCACATTATGAAACTTCTCAAAATTCTCTCTAATTGAGAATCGTGCAGAGAAGTTGAATGGCGGAGATCTTTTTATGAAAAAAGATCTTTCTTGTCTTATGAAACTTCTCAAAATTCTCTCTAATTTCTGTGCATTTCATGCTTTTTGATCTTGCGTGTTGCCACAAAAAACTCGTTTTTCCGTGGTCAACTCTGCATGGCTTTGAGCTCTATAGAGATACCGACTGTCGCCATGTGGAGACTGCTCACTGAACATCCCTACTTTTATGTGGCACTTACTTTGAATTGTTGCCTTAACGCCATTTTTTTTGTATTCCCATTAGTTTTCGAGATAATTAGTAACTTTTGGGACACCCTGCATAATAAGAAGTACAAATCCGTTCACCATATTTTAGCGATGAAATTTCATTTTTTTTAACATGAATAAACTACGAATAAAATTAATTTTTATAATAATAATAAGGAATTAGAATCAAATGAGAGCTTATGAACCAATATATTCTTGATTTTTTACTTGAAAACAATAAAAATTATTATTTTTTTCATATTTTAGAATGATGGAGGTTAAAAATGTTCGATACTTCTATCATTTCTAATCTCTCCCATTCTAAAAAACCGGATAATAACAACGACATTTGAATTTAATGCATAAGTAGAGGAATAAAATATTTTTCGCTGTTTGATATTTGAGAAAACACTTCTGCCAATGACAAATCCAACGTATAAATTAAACTGGAACATGATATACTATAGACTTATTGTTTACTTATGAGAAAAAATAGGAATATAGATCTATATTCGGCGTAGATTTACTAAAACCTTCAATTGATGGGAAGAGCGCTGTTATGTTTACCAGAACATATGATGATGTAATATTTGAACATACTTTAGTCATTCTTAGATGACATAACGAAAGTAGAGTTATTGTCACAGCTTATATCAACCTAAACTGTTGACAGTTCTATGATTTTCTGTATGAAAATATGTTCGGGAGATGCGTCATTGATTAATTTTGGACAGAAAAAAATGAGGAAAAAAAATGAACGTTAAAATAAAATTCTTATAAACAAACATGTATCAAAAATTTATTTATTTTTACAATAGCTGAATGATTAAAAATTGCAAAATATGGATTTAGCTGAAAGAGTGAAAATTTTTAAGAAGATTCCATTATTTAGAAAATTTAATGAATTTTTTTTATTAACTTAAATAATAAAATAAAATAAAAATAATCATTTTTAATAATTTATGTGTCTATAGACTCCATAAAAAATATTTTCTATGCAAGTTGGTGGTGGAAAAGTAAAATAACTACGTGTTAAATTTGAGTGGCGATAAAAATAATATTGAGATTTTTAGAATTGTTTAGCTAAATATTAACTAAAGAAAGGAAGTTTAGTTCCTTTCTTTAGTTAATATTTTATCAGAGTATACTATTTATGAATATCTGAGTAGTACTATTTATGAGGAAATATCTTTTGTGAGTTCTTCAGTAATCTGTGAGAAGATGCAGAGAATTCTTAGATTACTTTTAAAAGAGAACTCGCAAGTAAAGCATTAATAATTCAAACTAAAGAAAAATATATATTTCTACTATAATATAACCCTTCTGAAAAATAGATCCTCCTAGAAAGGAAGTTAACTGATTATCCTATTCATGAAGATATTTTACTCTGTTAAACATAATATTAATTTATTTAATCTCATGGTAATATTTAAATCGATAATATATCATACGCGAAGTAAAATCTGTCAATAAATGACCTATATCAATTGAATGAATTCATCGAAATTAGAAATTAAGAACAGATATATTCATCACATGACTGCCATTTTGAAACGGTGAATCTGAACTTGTACAAGAGTACGATGTTCAGATTCACCAGATTCGTTTCATGGCAGTTGGCAGTTCGAAACGGTGAATCCGGACATTGTGCAATAGTAAGGGTGATGTTATTAATGATCCAGGTTCATTAACATCATCACCCTTACATTAGCATCACCTTTATATTAATAACATCACTCTTACTCTTGTACTCTATATTAATAACATCACCTATTCATTAACAACATCACCCTTACTATTTTATCAAATTTTGTTAAAAATCCAATTACTCTTTGAAATTTTATCCGAATATTCAGATATAAAATAAATACGATTGGCATTTACACAAGCTCGGAAAAGTTCTCAACATTTTTCTTGTCCACTGTCGACAAAAAAAAAAAATTTTTATCCCAAAAATCTTTGTATACAGTATACTGAATTTCGTTAAAATCGGATCAATCATAATTTGTTAATCGATAAGAGAAATACATCAGCATTTTCTTCTTAAAAAAAAAGAAAAACAAAAATGCAGCGAGAAGTTTGACATGTTTTGTTGATGAGCTGCATCTCTGAACCGAAATGAGTAAAGCTGGCTTTATTTTATAAGTAGAAAATAAGGATAGTTAGAGAATTTAGCCATTTTGTTAATTATAATTCTTCACACGAACAAGAATTTCTCTTCGTTATTGTAGCATTTAAATTTAAAAATGTTAGATTTAAAATAATAATCTAACTATCGATTGGGTTTATCTATGTTTTCTTACACGACTGCCAATTATAAAATGTTTGTATTTTGGTAATTAGAGCATGAAAAATTATGTTTGCAATACGGTCTTCTTTCAAACTTTCTTCCGAATTGTTAATAAACATTATTTACTATATTAAAAGAAAGAAAAAAGAGCAAAAACGTTTTTTTAAGAAAAAAAAATTAATTATCCAATACAATATTTTTATATTCTAAACCTATTTATCTTCATTTAGAAGTATTTAAAAAAATATCTGGAAAGGAAAACATATTTTCCATCTTCTTTCACTACAAAATTTGAGTCTGAGATATTTTTTTTCCTCTCTTTTTTATGCACTCTCTCTCTCTCTCTCTCTCTCTGTCTCTCTCTCTTTCTCTCTCTCTGTCTCTCTCTTTGTCTCTCTCTTTGTCTCTCTCTCTCTCTCTTTCTCTCTCTCTGTCTCGCTCTCTCTCTCTCTCTCTCTCTGTTTCTCTCTCTCTCTCTGTCTCTCTCTTTCTCTCTCTCTGTCTCTCTTCCTCTCTCTCTGTCTCTCTTCCTCTCTCTCTGCTCTCTCTCTCTTTCTCTGTCTCTCTCTCTCTTTCTCTCTCTCTTTCTCTCTTCCTCTCTCTCTGTCTCTCTTCCTCTCTCTCTTTCTCTCTTCCTCTCTCTCTTTCTCTCTCTCTTTCTCTCTTCCTCTCTCTCTGTCTCTCTTTCTCTCTCTCTGTCTCTCTTCCTCTCTCTCTGTCTCTCTTCCTCTCTCTCTGTCTCTCTTCCTCTCTCTCTTTCTCTCTTCCTCTCTCTCTTTCTCTCTCTCTTTCTCTCTTCCTCTCTCTCTTTCTCTCTTCCTCTCTCTCTTTCTCTCTTCCTCTCTCTCTCTCTCTCTCTTTCTCTCTCTCTCTCTCTCTATCTCTACCTCTCTATCTCTGTATCTCTATATCTCTATCTCTATCTCTATCTCAATAGACGAGAGAGAGATAGTTTTAAAGTTTATCTTCATTACTTCGATTTGTGTATCATATTTCCATTTCCCGGTCGTACATTAATTAGTTTAATTAAATTTTATTTTTGCTTTATTTTACGACAATTTTATTCTTTTATGATAGAAAAAAAAAATAAGAAAGGCAGGTGAATATCTTATTACTTTGTTAATTTTATTGATTATTGTCTAAAAATATTAATAAAAAAATTAAACTGCCCGAGGTAAAAAATGTCCTATTCATCGATGATCCTATATAACTTTGTATATCGAAGTTTTAAGCATTAAAAGATATCGACCAGATGCTCATCTCCAGTATTTATCTTTCCTGTCCTAAGATATTTTCCTTCTGTTTCAGTGAGGATAAAACAGTTATAGCACGAAAGATAAACAGACATCAGAAAAAAAAAATTCTCATCCTACTTTCGGGAAAAAAAGTGAGGATAAATACATTAGAGATGCATAAAGAATAAGTTAAGAACCTATTTCGGGTGGAAAACAAAACAAACAGTGATAAAAATTGCTTTTAAATCGTTTATTACGCCCTCATTAACTGTCCGAAACCTCGATATTCTTCAAACGTTCGACGTAGTCTTATTATTTTCTCCATTCTGCCGTTTTTTTCCTTTATTAAAAATAAAATATTCCTCGTTAAAAACAGGTTTCGTCGAATAATGAACGTCGTATAATAATTTTTTTAGCGTAATTTTCAAAATTTCGTCGTTTAATTTACCGAAAATTAAAGATTAGAATTGAGACGTTTAAAGACAGATGGCGCTAATTTGTAAAAAAAAAAATACAAATTCTGTACAATTTTTTTAAAATTTTATTTGAGAAAATTTGCTAAAAAGTGAAATAAATTTAACTTCGTTTCATAATTACAGCAATTATTATTATTATTTGCTCAAAAATCGTTTTAATGCAATCGAATTACGCAATAAATTCGACGAAATTATTCGAATGTGACGTCATCGAAGAAATTTTAAAAACGTTTTAATAGAAAAGGCGATACGGGATGATTGCAAAACGGAAACACCCGATGTCACTGACACTAGTTGACGCTTGACTGCTTATTATGACGAGTCGGAATTTTCTGTCACTTACAATCGTACAGAAATATTAAAAAGGAACGTAAATTGTTAAAATAGCATAATAAATGAACGTGTTGACGATCGCAAACGTCCAGAAACGAAACAAAAAATCTAGTAGGAATACGATGGCCTTTAGTTCCGCCCTCGGCGCGCGTCGTTCGAGAGAGTAAACGCCGTTCCGAGATTGCGCTTAAGTCGACTGGCACCACGCCTGCGCTAATAATCACGTGACGGAGAAATATAGGGTAGAGAGCGACAGAAACAGGCCACAAGCTCCGCATCTCGCCCAGGCGGCAGTCGGACGTCAGCGTGAGAATAAAAAAAGCGGAAAGATGACTTTGGACGGCACGTCGGAAGCGGCGGCCAGGAATCCGCCTATCAGAAAACAACCTACTGGCAATCAAGCAGCCATGTTTCCTAGAAGCCCGGGTTACCGAGAAGCATCGTCACCTAGAAGTAGCGTCAAGTCGACTCCAGGTATATTGTTAACAGTGGAAGCGGCCGAATCGGAGGAGGCAATGGTGCACTCTTCAGCTTTGCATAGAACTCCCAGTCAGGGCAAGATAAGAAGGAACGCCAGCAACGGTCGTTTGACCGCTAATCACGGTTATTACAGTGGAAATGTGGTTCGCTCACAGTCCATGAGAACGGCAAAGAGACCACAGTCGCTTGACCCAAGTCACCGGTTCAGGCAGAGAATCGCTAGCATCCCCAATGACCTGATTATGCCCGGACAGGGTAACGGAGCCGAAAGAATAGCCTCTAATCACTCTCTGCCGCTTCCAGGCGACGAGAGCGAGATTCTGCGACTCAGAAATTTTTGCGTCACGTCGAAAGGTGTGATTAACCGAGGCGATTCTTTCCGTTCCAAGTCGCGTTCCAATCACAGTTTAGCCTCCAACGGTAGCGACGGTGCTTCGAGAAGTCGACACAACACCAAAGTGGTGACCACCGAACCCCTACCCAGAAAAGATCCCGTATTAAAGACACAAGAACACATAGGACTGGCGGAAACACCGGACATGGAAGGAGGACAGGCTTCCGCCCCCGAACCTGTCAAATATCGAGTTCTGGTGATCGGTGGTCCCGAGGTGGGCAAGTCTTCCTTGGTGCAACAGTTTACCACTTCCGAATACATATGCGCTTACGACAGTTCTCTAGGTAAGTTCGTTCTTATTCATTTATTCAATTGTTAAGGTGCTCATCTTCCCACCATCTTCCTATCTAATTTAATTATCCTGGCAATATTTGTAACTTTTTTCAAACTCGTCTAATCCATTTAGAGAAAAATGACCTCCTACCACACCGTTTAAAACTTTTATATTTATCCAACGCTCGGAAAAGTAGAACGGAACGGCTGGAATATCGATTATTTCCTCTGTCATGTTCTACTCGTACTATAGGACCTTAATCCTAACAATTATAGCACTTGCTATCGATTTTTTTATCTTATATTTTAATAAAGACGAACTAAAAATGGAGCACTGACGAAAATTAATTATGTAAAGTTAACTTTTCTATCATGGATTTGTTTCTTTATTTATCCTGTTTATAAATTCTGTTAAAGATGGATAAATATGTCTGAAAGATAAAAACTATATTTAAGAAGTTAATTATGTTCTATAAAAAAAACGTGTCGACAGCATCGGAAGTCAGTATTGAGTCTATGGGAGAGTACAGTAATCCTATATTAATAAGATTACTATAGGACCCAATAGACTTAATACTGACTCTCGATGCTGCATAGTTTATGTTAATTAATAACGAATTAATTCATCTTAAAGTTTAATTAATATTTAAATTATGTTTACTGTATAGTCACGTATTGTTACTGGGAATATTTTGTGGTGATTTTGGCACAAAAATCGAGTAACACTCTCTTTCTAATCCATGAATACGTTATTAACGGTCGATATATCTAAGTTAGATATTATGGATATACTCCTCGTTTAACTGCCGTTAAACGTAACGTTACGCCGTTGGAGTTGACGTGTAGACGGTTAATTTAACCTAGGTAGACGACACTTTTGCAGATTTTACAGAACAGGGATTTCCTAATACGTCACTCGTGTCGTTTTAAATTTACTAACCTACTCCATGACTCATTTCTAAGAAAGACGAGCGAGAGGGAGAGAGAACTTTCCACTTTCTAAAAATAAATTCTTCTTGTCTAAACAGATTTCGCACACACAAAGCTAAATCATAATCATTAATTGTGCTTTTAAAAATAAACTTTTTATAATTTATGAAAGTGGAATATAAAAAAAAAACCAGGTTTATGTCTAAAACAATAATAAACAAGATAGAGTGATTTATTATTTTTACGTTTAAAAATAGTAATAGTTAATTAAAAGTTTGGTAAAATAATCCATCTGTTACGTTTTAATTGCTGTATATGATTAAAAAAATCGCCTCGTTACGTGATTTATTTTGTTTATGATTAATTTATATTGTTAAAAAATTCATTAAACCGAATTTTTCATATTTTGTACGCCATGTTTAAACTTCATTAAAAATTATGAAGTGCTGCATTTTTTTTTTAATTATATTAATTATATGGTAATTAACGAAGATATTTAAATTGGTAAAGCATTTAAATGCATACATTTTGATGAGGATACAGTAAAAATTAAAATCATCATTAACGATCACGAAAACTTCACGTATTTTAACTGAAGCAAAAACAAAGTCAGTATTGAGTCTATGGGTGATATACTATAAGATTCCATAGACTTAATACTGACTTCCGATGTTGTCGTCAAGTATAGGCATAAATAAAAATGATTTTTCATAATAAAAATATGGCATGAACATAATTTTGTGGATGGGATTCCATATCCTGTTCTAGATAATTATAAATTATCAGTAATGAATTATAAATAAAAATGATTTTTCTTAATAAAATATGGCATAAACGTAATTTTGTGGATGGGATTCCATATCCTGTTCTAGATAATTATAAATTATCAGTAATGAATGGATTGTGGTATGTCCTACTTTATAGTCAGATAAAAATAAGACAAACTGAAAAAAAGCATTAATAAATAAAAACTTTAGTTTCAGAAAGTATAAAATCTGGTAAAACTTCAAAACTCGTCCAGGTTAACCCAGAAAAACATTAGAGTTTTCATACGAAAAATCAGTTGTTACTACTCCCATAATATCTTTTTTTTTTTTTTTCAGTATAATTACTGTATTAAAGATTCCAAGTGCGCTTTAAAAGAGAGAAAAATCGGTCACGATAAGAGATTTCCGACAAACTCGTTATAAACTTTCAAGGAGAAGAAGAAAAAATAAAAAATAACACTAACAGCTAGCTTAAAATAACACGGCTTTGTTGCTAAAATAGAAACTTTCCTTTTGTAAAAAGCCTTAAAGGATTGTCTGCAGACACCAAATGCACAATCGTGAGTTTTATTTTATTATAACGGAAACATTCCTACTGATCGATATAACTATGGTTTCGTTACCTATAATAGATAATTCTACACTAGAATAAAAATACTGTTATTATTAATAAGAATAAAAAAAGAAAGATTTTATTGATTATTTAATTTAATATTATATTATATTGTTATTTAAAGAGACCAATCTATATAAAGGCAATTATATAGCAACCTGCCTATTTTTCCATTTATTAAATCTGGATATCTACTCGTAACGTGATATATATAGACTTTATGTAATGTACAGTCATACCTAACTTTACGTCGTTAATTCGTTCCAAGACTCGCGGAAAACGATGTAAGTCGAATAAACTCTTTAAAAAACAACCTAGACCCCTATAATCTACTAATAATATTTTTAAATTTCTAAATAATTCTATAACCAGCTCATACCCCAATTTGACGAATGGTTAAAGTATTCTTTTACGCAGCGTAAAAGTTTTGAACAAGAATGAACTTCGGAATAAATACGCAGCGTCTAGCTATATAGTGAAAGTGACATCAGCATCAATTACACGTATTTACATGGCGTTTAAACTTGTAAATCCAAACTTTTAATTTTACCTATTAAAAAAAAAACTGACGTAACTCGAGGTATGACTGTGTTATAGAAAACTAAATTAATGGATATTAAATTTAGATATTTGCCATATTTTAAGAAAAACATAAATATATTCCGGAAGATGTAGAAGCAAACACATTAAAATATTTTTGGAAAAATTACCAAATTTTTATTATCTTCGGTGAGGTATAAGAAATGATGTGTATACTGTGCACAGCTACTATTCATGTTTTTTCAGTCATTAAAATAAGTTCTTGCACATATTTGTGTCATAAAAAGCTGTTACAGGAGAAATGTAACCGCTCTTCGCAACAGATCTGTGTGGTTCAGTAACCTTTCGCGCATTATCTGACTATAAAGTAGGACATACCCCAGTCCATTCATTACGATAACTTATAATTATCTAGACCAGGGTGTGGAATCCCATCCAGTAATGAAAGTGGAACGAAACGATGGGTTTTAAAGGTTCCGCACTTCATTATATAAGGTAATAAGGTTGCCTAGGTAATGGCATTACTGAGACCTAGATTTCGGAAAAGATTCTCATTCCTTTTTTTTTAAACCGTCGCTACTTTGTCCACCTACAGTTTTAGACAAAAATTTTCTGCCAAAGATGTTGCCAGAGAAATAGGTCAATAGGTGAAGAAGAAGCCGTCCTTACCTAGTTAAGAAGTGAAAAGAAACAAAAAGCTGTGCCAAGTAGTAGCATCTTTTTCTAGGTGATTTATGGAAAGTGTCAGAATTTTGGCTTGTTGCTCTAGTACGATCGGCTCAGATTTACGAATCTAACAGAGTTCCGCTTTTGTTTCGAATTACTGCGGCACGAAAAGGTGACATTAATCTTTCTGTCAACACAAATTTTTATAAAATTTTGCAGACTGGTAGACTCCCGATTTTCTTTGATGTTAAAGAGGAGAGCAGAGTTCAGTTTCAAGTCGAAAACAATACGATTCAATCGTTGCATTTGAAAAATTACAAAGCTGCCGAAAAATATCGAAATTTCGTGATTGCTCAGTTAAAAAAATCTGGAAAAAAATAATCGACCGATTTTTGATGTATTGCGCTGTTAAAGAACGAAATATAAAATTAAAATTTAAAATTTTTATTTTCGTAAGAAGAGAAGAATCCTTCTTCCATCTTGGGAATATTGATCATATACAGTTATAAATTTGTAACCGCTGCAACCCGTTAAAAGTTTTATAAGTAAATAGGACAATACATGCAGAGTAGTCGAAAATAAATTTCGCATTCCTTTAATATTTTAAAGAAAACGTGTAGTTGGAGAGAAAATAGTAGCGCAATATCTCGACAACAAATCATCTTTACCTTGAAAGATATTCATAATGCAATCTTGCTCAACATAATGGAATTTTAACGCGAAATATTACTTTAATACCATCGCTTTTTACGGATAAAATATCCGAATTTTGCAGCAGATACCACGAAAAATATCGCTTTTTGCACAATTACGCATTAAACATTCCTTAAAATTGTTTGAAGCTAGTTTGAGATTCTTCAAGCCTGAACTGTTTTTAATAATAGATAGATTATCGATGTTAATAAAAAAGATATTTTTCATCAAGTTTACATATTCGAAATCCAATAACCATGCATACGACTGATAAATTTTCGTAGAATATGGGTCACAAATCCCGACAAGAACCAGGTCATCCTCATATTACGATTTGCGTGTAAGTTTGGATCGTTTAAATGAGTAAAACTCTTCAAAAAAAAGCACTATTTTTGAAGAGATAAAACTTTTAAAGTTTAACGTAACTGTAAGACAAAAAAAAAAAATGATTTTTAACTAGCCATCTAATTACTAGGACACTTTCGTCGTACGATCTATTGTATAACAACATCGATCGGTGAAATTCAATTTTGTTACATCACGCGGAAACGATAAACAATATCGATCAGTCAAAATCGAACGAATGCTAGTCTTTTGTCGACATATTTTGTTCACCAAACGGGTGTATCCGGCAGCGGGACTTTTTTTTTATTATTTCTACATCAAACGATCTACAAAACCACGACTCCATATTGGTAAATCGCTAACTACACTATCCATAAAAGTTGAAAAATTGCTCTTCTTTTTCTTTACCATCAAACTTTCTTTCCCTCTTTCAATTCAGACTAAAAATAATTTTAAAAATGGTCGAAAATCAATGAAAAAACTTTTCCAAATGTTAGAGTTTAACTGGGTGATTTATTTTGATAGCAAATTCTCTTTCTTTGTTTTTTTAAAAAAAAGTGATAATGGCTGATGAATGGAAACCTATAGAACTAAATTAATTAAGCTAATTGCACTCGAACGTGATGTAAAATGCTTATCGATCAGTTAAAATGCGAATCAAAATGATGGAAATCATTTATTGGCCGCGAAAAAAACTACTTTTATCTAGATTAGCATCATTTATGAACGAGTAAACAGTTAGAAATTCCAGCTATCCAGTAGTCTAGGAGTTAGTTCAGCAGATTTATTTCGTGTATCGACTCGCTTTTGGGTCAGTAGTACTCTTATCGACCGCTTCTAGAACTTCGACTAAAAAGAAACTGCTGTTTTATGAGGAGACGTTTACCACTTAGACACGATGCAACCGCATTCTGCGCCTGCCAATGACACTTTCCCTTTGAGTTCTCTCGTATGAGACGGAAGCAAATCGACGAACTGCATACAAAATTCAGTAAAATAAAAATAAAATCGTAATTGAAATCGAAGTTTTAATGCTAGAAATAATTAAATTTTCACTTTTTTTAAATAAGAAAGTATATTTAATGATTAGAAATACGAGTTTCTATCAATATTTAAGAATTTAATTATTATTATTATTATTATTAAAAACATAACTCTAGCAGTTTTATCATTAATTTTTTTTTTGTGAATAATAAAATTTAATTGCTTTATCTACAGTAGTAAATATTATTTAATAGAAATTTCAATTAATTTATTGTTTGTTCACATTAATAATTCGTGTTGCTCTATGTCAAACGTGTGCTTTAAGCTGATATATTTTTATTTGTACAAATAACAGAATTACACGTAAACAATTTTGGATTAAATATTTTTTAATTGCCATAGCCGAATTAGTGATCAAAACTGTTGAAGTCACTAGTCGAGATATTAGAGAATCATCTTATAACTCTCAATTTCTGATAGCAATAAATTTATTCCTGCAGTAGTAATAACAATCTACTCACATGATGTTAGTAACCATTATGAAAAGGTTTTTAGTTCGTTTTTAACCAACTAACTTATTCTCTTCTTCTAGTTTGGTTTTTGTAGACTATTTTTTTATATATCGATGGATCGACGTTGGTGATGACAACAATAGAATTCACAGAAATCAATTGAACTCTCTAACATTAGACCTACTATAAAATCACAGCTGGAAATCAATACAAAACCCACCTCAAAGAAATTTTCGATTCGATAGTTTTAAATATCAATCGATCATCGTGAAGAGAGACATCTCATTATTATAAGATGGCTCAAATTTAATCAAAGACGAGTCTATCGTCTAGAATCTTGATTCCCAACGTGGAACATACGTCCCACAGAGGGGCAATTTGATTTATAAGGGAGGCAACTCGAGAATGAGTTATTAACAGTAAATTTTTTGCATTTCTTATGGTTCTAGGAGCATCATATATAGTATATAAATATATACATTGCGACATACATATTTTTAAAATTAAAATCAGGATATAGATGGCGGTTTTGAAACTTTATTTGCTGTTTCTTCATATTATTATTATTATTATTATTATTTTAAAAATTTCTTAGTGATCACTTCTTCAGTACTTCAACTGTCGTT
The DNA here is from genome assembly GCA_000484575.1 of Olivierus martensii. Lineage (NCBI taxonomy): Eukaryota > Metazoa > Arthropoda > Arachnida > Scorpiones > Buthidae > Olivierus > Olivierus martensii. The sequence continues at coordinate 44,688 of AYEL01064054.1, forward strand.
TCGTTCTTTTATTTTTCTCTTTATGGAAACCATGTTCTTTGGAAGCTTGTTTAGACCAAGTTAATGGACTTTTATGCTTCCTCCACCTGAATAGGAGTTCACTTTTTGAATAATAAAAATTATACGTCATAGGGAACATCAAGATTTTAAAGATCTTAGGTGGAAATCACTGTCTAGAATATAGATCCAGTAATAGTTTGTTTTGCTCATCAGAAAGAAGTCAAAAATTTCGATTTTCATAAACGTTTTTCATTATTTCACTTTTAAATTTTGAACTTTTATGTAGTTTACATATTTTAAAATATATTTTAATATGCAACGATCTAGTTTCTCTATAGAACCGATTATATAAAAAATCATCACTATAGTTACCACGTATCGATCCGAATTATTATAATAATAATAAAGACTGTTTAAAATAAATTTCCTAACAACGAATGTGGATAAAAATATCCTAAATTGAAATTATTAATATCCGAGGATGATAAAAAATATATATATTAAAATAATTCAGTCACGATAGATAAGTGTTTATTTTTAAAGAAAATTTTCTTTCTTTCTTTGGAGGAATTTTGATTAAAACCAATCATTCACACTCGTCGATAAGTTTCTTTAATATTTATATTCCAAATTAATATTTTTATTTAATCGGTATTTAATAATTAAATTATTTAATGCTTCAGTATTTATACTGCTTATATGATAATATTTTTTTATAAAGTACTCAGGAGAAATTAACTTTTTATCAACAATCTAAACGTCTAACTTTTCGGAAGTATTTACTTACCAAAGATTGATGACCGATTTCCACGAAGAAACACTTTTATTTTTATCGAAAAAAAATACTTACAGGTATCAGTAGAACTAACTGGAAACGATAGAAAAGTGAAGAATATCTAATTTAACACAGATTGAAAATTAAACTTCATCGCAAATATTTTTATCTCTACTGTTTCCACGAAATTTATAGATTACTTTCCAATTTTTGCTGTTTGAAGTAGAGAAAAATAATTAATTTAACGAATAAAAAAAGAAAAAAGATCAACCCACGACTTTTCCTAATTTAATTAATATAATAATAATACAAAAAATTTTCTAGTAAGTTTTTTTTTATTAAAATGTATTTTTCCGTACAGGATCTATATCCTGAATTGCAGCCAGACACAGAAGAACATATTGGCATTTTTCGTAAAAATAAATAAAATTATTTCTCTAACAACAATCTAGGTCAGGTTACAAGTACGAATTCAGCCCTACGTAAAGCTCTGTATATCCAGAGCTTTAGCCCTACGTGATACGCAGCGCACTCTAGTGACGGGATTTCAAAATCTTACAGCAATCGCGTCGAAGTTTGATGACCATATATATTTATAGACAATGGTTTTATCATTGTATTATGTAAATTATTGCAGTTATCTTGGAAAAAGACTGAAGAGGGAGTATATAAAGTAGAAATGCATTTCTACTCCATTCGATAACTGCTTTATGTATTTTTAGCATTTATGTTTTATAACTTTTTAGAAGTTTATGTTTTAAAAGTTTAGAATATTTGTCAAAACGTTACGATATATCAGTGTAATAAAAAGGCAAATCTATAAAAATACCTGATTTAAATTATATATTTTTTCTATCTGCCAAATTTCAGACTTATTTAATTAGTAATTCTCCAGTTTTATATTATTCCTCAAGATAAACATATTCATAAACAGTGTCCTCCCATAAATTGGTGAACTTAACAAATTATGGTGATACGGCGATAAAAAATTAGCTGTAGAAAATAGTTATGGCAGCACTTCCGCTCCGGGAGTTTGCGTATGCGCAGAAACATGGATTTTAGACACTTATTCCTTTATTATTATTTTTTTTTATTATATAATTAGTTGTCAAAAGGAAACATCTCGGATCATCATTAAGCCTAACTCCCATAGGATAGCATGGTAAAATGTTCTAGACAGAGGTGCTCCTTTACAATTTACCACGTGATCGAAGCCAGACAGAGCATCTCTTCAACTTTTTATCATATATCGTAGGGCCCCTCAAATTAATCATATTTTCATTTATCATTCTATCAAGAAGCGAGTTTGTATTAGGCATGATTGATATCAGATACCATCATCAAATTTATCACATAATTAAAGTCAGATCAGAGTTTTTCTATTTTCGCATTTTGAACTGGACAGATTGTTTGTTTAATATGAAATTGATTCTTTTATTTAGCTGATTACATTAGTTAATATAATTAAAGAACTTTTTAATTATTTTTTATTATACGTATTGTCACAACGTAAGTCAGAATATTTCAAAATTTATTTTAATTTCACACTTTTCTTTAATTTCATATTTTGTTATCTTATAAAATTTAATGTAATAATCTTTATAACAATTTTTTTTTTTATATATAACAGTTTACTCTTTTTATATTTTGTTTAACAAAATTTATTCTTTCCCACTGTCATTTTACAAGTTTTATTTAATTAATAACTTATTATAATTATAGAGTTTGCCCTTTTATTGCAGGGATGACATCATATTTAAATGAATTATTTATTTCAATAAGAAAAGCAATTTAATATATATATATATTTTAATTCAATAAATTATAAAAATATGTTTTCATTTTACAAAACACTACCATACAAATAAATAAAATAGATATTCTGCTACACAAATAAATAAATTAATTGTTTATTTGCCAATTTTCTTCTTATTTTCTTAAAATCATGAATTAATATTTAAATAAAAGATGATTTTTTCAGGAATTTATTTTATAAATAAATATTGCTTTGATTTGTATTTATAGCAATCATAGTGCCATCTATATGCTAGAGTTAACACTAACTTTTGATAAATTATCGCATTTTACAGTTGTTTCAGTCGAGATTTCGCGATAGTTTTTTTTAGAAATGGCGGATGATGAATTATTTCGCTTTATTTAGTCGTTCTAAGTTATCATTTCTAATTATTTTTGAAAAATAAAAGTTATATTAGCATTTTTAAACAAAGATAGATGTCTCCCCTTACTTAACATAAAACAATCCCATGGCCTTATCTCAAGTAGTTGACCTTGAATGGATGCTTTTTATCAATAATTTTATACCCCTGATCTATTAGTTAATTATTTCGACTGCATATAATACCAAAATTACTTATATTTTAAACATAAAACAATCCCATGGCCTTATCTCAAGTAGTTGACATTGAATGGATGCTTTTTATCAATAATTTTATATCCCTGATCTATTAGTTAATTATTTCGACTGCATATAATACCAAAATTACTTATATTTTAAAGTAAAAAAATATTTAAATAATAAAATCGCTATAGTTTTGCCTGGTGAACTATTTTATTTTTCATCGGAAATCGCGACCCACGGTCTAATTCGCAGATATACCAGGTTTTAGGGTGCGGCTATGCAGAGCGAACTTAGCAGCGAAAGAGAGAGAGATTTCTGGCTTTATCGCTCTCGCAGTGCAACTAAGAACGAGAGAAAGCTGAGAAATCTTGCGAGCGAGAGCGAGAAAGTACTTCTCCCTTACATCCAACTCGGTTCGATGCTTCTTGCGGCTTTTGGCTTCTCGCTGTATTATACGCCTGCGCAATCTCTCATAACTCACTTTCATTTCCAACATGGATGCCTTTAATAAGCAAGAACAATCGCATTTAAAAGAAAAAATAATCAATTGTGTATTTGCTTATCTCGAAATTTGGGATAAACGATTAATTGAGCATAGAAACCGAGAAATCATCACGGACAACCTTATTAACGATAATTTTTTTCTTGGGAGTAGTCGTCTGACTATCCATTTTGTTTAGTCGCAAACACAATTCACGCTACTACATAATAGTTTTAGCGATAGATATGAAAGAGTTATATTTTGCGAGAAACTTGTTTTCTCGACTTCGCTCGCTTTTGGCAAACTTTTCGCACTCTGGCCGGCTGGATAGCCGTATCCTAAGTGTCATACATTGAATAGAACCCTCTCCAGTGAGCTGTGATTAGGGTCAATTATTTTAAAACCACTTTGTATAAAAATCGACGACGACCTCTCAAAATTACTTTTTCTTTCTCCTTTTACTATATTCATACTTCTATATTTACACTTCTTAAAATATAAAAATCGTTGTTGTAAATATTTTTATTGTTTATAAGAAAATATTTAAAAAAAAAAAACTACTTTTTCAAAATATCGCTAATAAAGTTAATTTAATTTAAGCTATCGTGCCATTAATATCATTTGTCGGAAAGTTGTCTAGTCACAACAATGTCACACCAATCGATTTTATTTCTTTTAATTATGAAAGTTTCTCAGAATGTTTGATATTTTATCAGTTCTTTCCAATCAATCTTATAAAAGCTTCTGATAATTTCTGACGTCTCACAATTTCCTTTCCAATCTATAAAGTTTTGAAGGTGTTCAGTTTTATCTTCTGATAATTTTTGATGATTAGCGATTAATGTCATATTAAATAATGTTGCGAATATGCATTTCACTCGATTTACAAACTCTATTAAGAAATGATAGAAATGATAGCCCAGTTCAAATGTTCAACAATATTTATAATAAAATTTTCCAAAAATTTTTGATAACTATATATTTTGTGCCAGATAACGCGATCTTTTAAATTCGATTATGAAAAGTTCAATTATGAATCGACATAAAATTTATTTTCCGTATTTTTTTATTGAATCGCGTTGCCAATAGCATATTTCGCAGCGAGATGACCATGAAAACCATTGATATCATCTAAGCAGCCGGATCAGGCCATTGATATCATCTAAGCAGCCGGCAGCCGTTTACATGACGCAGTTAGTTCCTGTTACATCATATTTTGGACTTTTTGTTTTATTAATATTCGTAGAAAATACCCATTTCCTGGGTATTTTCTACGAATATTTCCCTCCAATCGCGACCCACTGGTACGAAAAATAGTCCCCGCAGAGGACCCCTACCGTAAGGGATCCCATTGCAGATTGTAGTGACCCATATATTGCAAATGAACCTCAGTGACGGACGCCATAACCGGCAAATGGTACGAGATGACTCTTTTATTCATCTTTTACGTCACACGAGGTCAATATTCTAGCCCTATCCGCTTGGGCAATTTTGGATTATTAGAATATCTACTTTATATAAAGTAATAGTTACAAATTATTATATTTTGAGAAGAAAGGCTTTAATAAATTCAAGTAAATAAATTGAAATTTAATAAATCGCAAGTTAGAATTGATTCAATAAAGAAAAGTTTAAATATAGTTCTTTCACCAACAAGTTTAAAATATTTAAGTTCTATAGAGACATTTCTAGACTTTCTTCAATCAATAATAATTTGTAACTCTTTGCTTATAATAGACAACTGCAAGAGTAGGTGCTAGTGAAATGACATCACTTCCTTCAGTGGCAAAATTTTACAATTTGCCACAAAGCAGTGACCAGATTTGGCGAATTTTTGCGCTTTTAGTACATTAAATATTATTTTAACGATTTCTATAGAAAAGGTTTCTATTTAATTTAGATGAAAAAGATATAATTTTGTAGAAAGATCTACACCTATTCCTCAAATTATATCTGAATTAATCTTACTCTCTAGATTAGCTGAGACAGGTAATTTATTAAGTACCTCAAAATATAACATTAGATACATAGGAAAAACTTATGGGGATACTGAAGAAAGACATTTTCCCTTGTACGAGCATTGATTCTCCAACTCTTAAAATTTTTCTGCCAGAAAATTAAAGCAGTTGGAGAATCAACGCCCAAATTTCCTGCTATTTTTTCTATTTTTCATGTACTGAGGTATACTTAAGATAAGAAAATACACGTTTTTTACCTAAAAAAATGTGTTCACATTTCCATACTCGCATTCTTTTTTTCGTTTCAATATAATAGTTGCTTCTGCTTCCATCCAATCACTACATTCTGCGATAAACAACAACCAGAAAAACCGCTATTCTCTCACTGTTATCTTTGTATATTACTACTGTACTAGCCATATTTTATCACACTTTTTGTCTTTTTCATTAATTAATAAGGAGAAAACAATGTGGACAGGGATTGGAGAATGAAATATTAAAATCCTTGAAATCAGATTTTTAACATAAATATTTTCCAGTGTAAATATGTAAACGGGCACTCAAGAGTCCTCTTATCGAATTTATACTTAGAATGTATAAATACAAATAAAGTATATACAGAAAAGCTGGGACTCGTGTATAAATAACATTGGTTTAATTTTTGATAAGAAATTATTTATATAATATTCATATTTTGTTATAGTCTAATATGTTTTTTTTTATTATTTAAAAATATGAGTATTTTAAGAAATATGTAGAAATCATTTAATTATTCAATTTATATTAGTATTTAACACAAACTAATTAAATAATTCTATCGCTGACTTGTTCGCAAAAGCAGCAATATTGTTGATTGGAAACAGTTTTAGGATATAAAAAAAATGCCAATTCCTAATTTTTCTTGCGATTCACATAATTATTTTTATAATTTTTTTGATTTTTAATTTTTCAACACAATAAAATATAATATACTGTTTTGTATAGATGATAATATTTTATTATGATTACATTATTGTTATCGATATTTTTCAGCATTTCTTATTAAATGCGGCAAAATTAAAACAAAAACCGAACTTTTTCTGTTGATCCCTAAATTATTTTGGTGTAAAATTTCTTTTTTTAAATTATAATTTAAAGAAAAAGGACAATAATCAACTTAATCTACGAAAATTTTGATTATTTTCTATTAATTTTATTACCGGTGAATAAATTATCGTTACAAAAATGCATACTAAATTCATTATCATTTTGTTGAAATTTTATAAAATTTAAATAATAAATCAAAAAATAATAATAATAATAATCTTACTTGAAAATGCTTCAAATAATTTTTGGTCAACTTTGCTGCTATTTTCTTAATAACTAACTCGAATAATAGTTTTGCTATCAATGATCGAAACAGGTTTACCTTCAAAGCTCATTAATTTTTTTCTATTATATAAATTTTAATGCATATTTATATAATAGTAACCTAGAAAATAATTCTGTTTATAATGCATACTAAAATAAAATATTATTTTGATTTCGAAAATTTCGTCATTAGGAGAGAAAGTGATGTTTATTACCAGTAAACAACTAATATTTTTTATTAAAACTAAATATGTTTAGTATGTTAAAAATATTAAAACTTTTAAACTAAAAAAAAAGCAATATTTCAACATCGTTTATTGATAATGATAGTTAATTATATTTATTCAAACTTTAATGGAACATTTTCCTCACGTGTAAATATTTAAAACTATTGTGTTTTTCTTAAAGTAATAAATTTTCATATAGTGATCCCATATGTAAATAATCATTGAGTTAACTCTTTAAGTGAATTAGTAACAAATAATATTTGAATGAACTTATTACACAAAAATACGATTATAAGGCTTTAGATCTGACCTAGACTAGGTTAGATGATGAGATATTATTTACATGATAAAATATAACATATTTATAATTTAATTTTATCTATAACTTTAGGTAACCACTTAAATAACAAAGCATATAAGGTGGAGTGGGGTGGGCAGAGAGTTTTTACAAAGTTAGACTTTAAACGCAGGTATTTTAACCGATCGTATAAATATTTAATAGGGACGTTAACAATCGCATTGCTCAGCTATTACCGTATAATTCATTTTTGAAAATTTTAAATTTGCTACAGAATCATACAAAATGTCAGCTACCCTGCACTTAACCAGAAACGAAGTAAGAGCGTACATGTAAGTTAAAAAAGTTTTGAAGTTTATTTACGCAATCTAATTGGCAAGAGTAGAATTATGAACAAATCTTCTATAAAATGCTTTTTACCGCATTAAGATAGCTTGTTTCATTTTAGAGTTATCCTTTGTTAAAGAAACAAGGATCGAACTCTGACAAGGGAAAGACAACTTCCGTCCCAACAATTTCGATCGGCTTTAACATACAGGTTGGGAGCCGTCGAAAAGTGACTCGAGTAAAAAACTTTAGGTCACTATGTCTTCGTCTTTAAAAAAAATCAAGGTCAAATTTTATGAAACCGGACCGCGTTCTTTTATACCTAAAAAAATTACATCCATTTCAATCAAAGTGACGGCGTAGTGGTGAAGGCGCTTCCCTGCAGAACTGGTCGTTTAAGTTCGAGTCTCGCTTACGTATTTTTTTTTTCAAGTGCATAAATTAAAAATTACTAACAATAAAACTTCAGGTAAAATCAATTTTTTTGTCATAGTTACATTTGACAAAATCACTTTTCAATTATTGTTTGTCTCTTTCTCGCTTTATCTCTTTCACTCTCATTCTCTAATTGTCGTAAGTCACTATGCATTGGGTGATATCTAATATATCCATTTGTGCTCGCAGCATCTTAAAGTATGGGATAGTAGCAACTTGTCGAAGTGCTACTATCCGATACGTAACTATGACAAAAAAATTTGATTTTTCCTGAAGTTTTATTGTTATTAATATTTTCATTTATTCAATTGAAAAAATAAGTACGAAAGCGAAACGAACTCACAACAATCAGTTCTGCAGGAAATTACCTTCACCACTACGCCGCCACTTCGATTGAAATGGATGCAATTTTTTCAGGTATAAAAGCGGCGCAGTCCGGTTTCATGACTTTTGACCTTGATTTTTTTAAACGAAGATATAGTGATCTAAACACTTCTACACGAGTCACTTTTCAATGGCCCCAATCTGTATGTTAAAACCGATCGAAATCGGTGGGAAAGAGTTGTATCTTCCCCTTGTGAATTGTGAGAGGTGGTATAGTAAAATATGACAAAATTTTTTTTATTAAAATAAAAAGATTTATACAAAAATTTTCATTGATATCTTTGCATTTATCAATCATCTCGATAACGTTCACATTTCGTTAATTTCTTTTGAATAATCTCCCCTATTGGCTTTCCTGACGTAGCTGCGAACCATGTTATATGCTAGAAAAAGAAGTTGATAAACAAATTAAAATGTAGAACACGAAAAAATAAAATTGAACGTGTTATAAGAACAGAGCAGCCGAATACGCAATTACCCGACATTGCTGATCTACACGTGCCCCAAGTAACAATATTTACAGGAAAAGAGCTTACCAGGATTTTTCTTGATAAATTTTAAAATTTCAAAAAATATTGTTCATTTAATGTAAATATTAATTATCTTTCTTAGTACCTTACCAAAAAATATCTCCTAATATGAAATTATCTTAAGAATTATTAAACTTTTAAGATACTGTCAAAGTTGTGTGTGCTGTTCGGACGCGACGTTTTTGTGAAGGTCGATGTAAATACTGGAATAGCATCATTCATCGTGCGTTATCTACGCCGATAGGTTGATATTAACTTGTAGTAGAATACTGCAATATCAAATAGCAAAACTTTCGCTTACCTTATAATAAAAAAGCCCGATAATGCACTTCCCCAACTACGCCCTTACTCCACTCCATCTTACACTTATATCAAATCGATGGAAGGATTTTTTATCATCCGTCCGATCTTCTATGTGGTATATGTTTTGCTATTTAAGTTGTTATCTAATTTATATATAAAATAAAATTAGTATTAATAATAATTATTAATAATATTATTTATCTAATTTTTTATATATTATCAAAGAAAAATACAGGAATTTAATCACAATCTTCTCAAACAGGTTGTAATTATTTTTTGTCCTTTCCCTTACGTGTTTCAATTATATAAATGTTAGATAAAATAAATTCTAGTATTGAAGATATAAATTCGTATGTCAATATTATAATTAAGTTTCACATTAACATAGTGCTGTTTGATTACGATATTTATTAAAGTAAAATATAGTATTTGGAATTTCTTAGAATTGTACTTTAAAATTGTTTTCAGACTACTTCAGACACTTTTCATTTAGAAAAACCATAATTATTTATAGATATAAAATTATGTGTACACTGTATATATAATTTAAATACACATATATATAGAGAGTGTATAATTTAAGATATACATATTTATTTATTTACAAATTAATCTCATTTATATTTCTTATAACAAAATTTATTGGAAGTTTCAGTATTGCTGACTTTGCATCTCAACTTTGAATTTCTAATTTAAAAGTTTTCAAAACAGGTTTTCAAACTCTGGAAGTTTTCCAAAACAATATTTTATTTAAATATTTTTTAAAATTTGCTATCTAATTATTATTTAGTTGGTCGAAAGATAGATGTTCCTGAAAATTTTATAAGTTTATAATAATATCAATAATAATAAATTGAACAAGATAGTTTAATAGAAGTTGACAATTTCGTTTTCAAATTTTATTTCTGTATATAGTCACTATATAAGAATGAAGCATTATTTATTGTAATATCGATATATAAGAATACCTATAATTTATAAGCAACTCTTACGTTATAAACTATGTATAAGTCACATATCTGAAAATGTTCTGTCCTATTAGATACGTTCATGTGATGCAATCCAATTAGCGATTAGTTGTTAAGTTAAAAAAAAAAACCAGATTTCATTCAAAATATAGTATATTCAGTTATTCCTGAAAAGAACCTTGATATCAAATTTCATGAAATCTATTTAGTGTTAATTGTTTTAAGCAGACGGATAAACGAATCGATCATCCATCATAATCGCGTTAAAAGGAATTTTTAAATATTGTAAACAGAACAAAAACAGTGTTATATTTACGTAAATAGGATATTTGTTTTGTGATAATTTTTTATAGATACTAATGTTCTCATTAACATACTGGATGTAAAACATATATTCAATATAATTTTCTGAAGTAAACTTAGAAGAATTTAGATGATAATGTTCATTAAGTATGACCATGATATATATTAGAAAATATAGGTACTGTGATAATTTTTTTATAAAAACACCAACATAAATTCAGACTGTTTACATAAATTGATAAATGAAATTTATTCGAAACATTCTTATTTATTTAAAATATCACTTTTAATAATTTCATCAATTATAAATAAAAGAATATTATTATTCCGAATTATAATCCGCCAAAATATTCTAATTATTGTGTATATTTTATAGGATAATTTATATCATAATTTTTCGATGTATATTATAAAATGTGAATATATAAAATTAAAACATAAAATAAATACGTATATAAGTAAAATATCATCGAATTTTTGAATAATAGAATTTTTTTCAACATTCCGTCAATCGGCTTTACCATTTTCTAAATGATAACTTCCTGTTTGGCATAGTTTTGATTTTTACTTTACGAGTTTTTTTTTACTTAACTTTACGTGCAGAACAGAAATTAATTTTAGCATTATCAAATTTATCCTTGAGTGATATTTCCGAATTAGTTGCTTTCGCAGATGAATATTCATGGATCCCCAATAAAATTAATCTACATGATTTCAAATAAAAAATGGATATAGATGTTACAAAACGGAATCGAATATACTAAACAATTAGAAAGATGAATATCGTTACAGAATCGAATATACTTTTATAATTAAAATTTCCTTTACTTATAAGTTAGTGAGAAATAATATTATAACCATAGTTGTGAATATCAGCACTTATAATTATTATTTGTAGAACATTACTGTCATTTCTCGTGAAATTATCCTGATTTTTCATATTTTGTCATCCGAAATATGAAATTCTGCGAATTTTGTTGTAAATATGTCTAGTTATTTAAAAATGAAGTGTAATATTAGAACATTACTATCATTTCTCGTGAAATTATCCAGATTTTTCATATTTTGTCATCCGAAGTATGAAATTCTGCGAATTTTGTTGTAAATATGTCTAGTTATTTAAAAATGAAGTGTAATATTGTATTTCTGATGAAAGAGTTATCTCCGAGTATTTCGGTCTGCTTAAGTATGGGCTGATATTTCGGATAAATAAGCAAATATTCAGCAATTATTATACTTTATACTCATTTATCTGTAATATTGTTGTTTGTTTTTCATCGTTAACTTTCAAAACTGATTTGTTTCCTGTTTGGCATAGTTTCAAAAATATTCAGATTAACTTTTTCTGTGATTTTTTTCATTCCTCTTTACGTGTAGAACCATAATTAAATATTTGGCAAAAGAAACAAAAATGCTTTATATTTATATAAGTAAAAATATCAAATATGCTCTTCTAGTCATTACCGTTTTGGCTGGATGTTTTACGTTTTCATAAATTTCGTGTTTTGAAGCTTTTCTAGATTTTAAGTAGATATTGAAATAATACTTTTGTGAGTACTCGGTTTTATTCAGCTTAGCAGAAAATGGAGTTAATCCATACAGAGGGGAAAAAACAATTTTTGTTCCTTAAATAAATCCTAAAATATTTAACTTTTTCGTTCTAGAAACAAATATTAATGAAGACGAAAGCAATGCAAAATACATTTGTACCGCATTTCACTGAAAATCTGGACACAATTCTTACCAAATGAACTGTTAAAGTAATCATAATTGCTATATTATATGCTATTTGGTAGAAAGTGTTATCAATTTGAATGAATTAAACAAGAACTGCAATTCGTTGAAATTTTCCCATATATTGTTCCAATGTTATGAAAGCCAATTATAAAATACTTCACCAGTTACTCTGATTTTATGTTGGTCGTTTTCAATATCGTTCTTGTACAATTGGATTATTCTACACAGTTTTACTAAATGATATTAAAAATATGCGAAATTTCGAATATATTTCTAAGACAAAAACTTCGTCTTCCTTTATTGTAAGGCAGAAACTCCTAAATAATAATTCTTGTAAAATTTCTATAAAAATCTTTATAAAATTTATGAATAAATATTATATAAATATAAATAAACAATATGATATTCATGAAATTATTTTTAATATGAGAATCATGTGATTGGACAAAAGAAATTGTGAAGTTCACGTGATTCGACGAAAGACGAAAACAGTGTAATTAATAGCACTTATCAATATTACTAATGAAAACAGCACGCACGAGAGAGGATGATTAAGAACAAGAATAATCATAGTTATTATAAAACACGAAGATAAGGGGACTGTGCTGGAAACCACATCAAAAACAATCTTTATTCGGGTGACAATTACGAATTTATGACCCGGTTATCGGGTCTGGATAAGGTCCGAGAGAGAAACCCGGACTAAGAAGGGTCACCTTGAAGTCTAGACTGCCTGCCTTTGGACCGATGGGGAAGGAAACGGTCAACGATATAAAGACTCACTGAACACTGAACAAAGTGTCGGTGTGGTCTTCCTAGTCAGTCTCCGTCTTCTTCCTGTTCATCCCGTCGTTAGACACCGTTTTCTTCCGTCAGTACTTCGCTGCCGAAGTTTACCTCCTTGTTCGCTCATCAGCATTCACTGTCGGTTTCCATCGAGAACACTTTCCACCTTCTCCTGAGGCACCGACATCATCGTCATTCTTCATTTCCTCCCTGGCAGTAGCCAAACTCCTCCCGTACGTCTGCGCCAGAGATTAAATCATCGATAGACCAACAACTGTCTAACCGACGTCAAGACTTCAACGATAAGGTATTTGTCCTTTCAGATGATATGTTAAATAACTTCTATATCGCATTAAACATAAATTGTTATTATTGTTAACTTGTGTATGGTCTGACTTATTTATCTATTGGTTCTCCTGCCTTGTCCTTACTTACGCCACAACCGAGTTCGTTCAGCCAGAATCAACTGTGTTGTTGTGACACATACAAACCTAACTGGTGTCAGAAATCCTGACTAAAGCATTTAAGGTTCAAACCTGTGCCTGATCGTCCTGAAGGCTTCACATTAATCAAGCAGACTTTTCATTAAATAAAATTCATTTCAGGATAATTTAGAGATTGTGTGGAATGCCAATATTTACCTAACATGAGAAAAATGCAGACAAATTTTGGTTCACATATTCCATATGGCAATATAGAGTGGATCGAGGGAAGATGGTTATCGGGGCGAGATGCATATTTTTCTCTATTCGTTAATATTTCAACAGGTGGCGACCGAAAGTAGTTTATAATAACTTTCTATAAGCACACCAATAATATAAAAGATGGATACTACCAGAGGAACAATTAGTCGCATTTATGTTAGTATTTAAAGGTTGCAATTCTTAATTTACAGTTTGATCATCTTGATACAGTAATTAGTTTATGGAAAAATGTCGACAAGAGCAGGAGTAAGTTGGATATATCGTTAACCTTTGTTTCTTTGGACATTAATAAACTGCTGAGTGAATTTTTTCAGACAGTCACGTTTTCTTCGTGATATTTCCATTTTTATTTAAGTTTATTCGTGTAAACGTGACGATGGAAACGGTTAGAAAAGCCAATCGAAGATGGATAAATTGCCATATCTGTTGTCAAACGTCTGTTTACATTATTCGACTGGAGAGTGTATCTTGGGTATTAAAATTAATTCCAGCGTATAAATAATTTAAAATAATAATAATAATAATTTATGTTAGTAGTTAAAGGTTGCAATTCTTAATTTGCAGTTACACGCTTCTTAGTTTATGAAAAAATGTCGACAAAAATTGAATATATCGTTAACCTTTGTTTCTTTGGACATTAATAAACAGCTGAGTGAATTTTTCCAGACCACGTTTTATTCGTGATATTTCGATTTTATATTTAAGTTTATTCGTGTAAACGTGACGACAGAAACACGGTTAGATAAGCAATCGAAGATAGATAAATTGCCATATCTGTTGTCGAACGTTAGAAACATTCGTCTTTCCTGTTTACACTATTCACTGGGAGACTATTTTCTGTATTAAAATTAATTCCAGTCGTATAAATAATTTAAAATAATAATAATAATAATTTATGTTAGTAGTTAAAGGTTGCAATTCTTAATTTGCAGTTACGCTCTTCTTAGTTTATGGAAAAATGTCGACAAGAGCAGAGAAAAAGGTGGATATATCATTATCCTTTGTTTCTTTAGACATTAATAAACGGCTGAGCGAATTTTTTCAGACGTTCACGTTTTCTTCGTGATATTTCCAGTTTTATTTAAGTTTATTCGTGTAAACGTGTCAACGGAAACGGTTAGAAAAGCCAATCGAAGATGGATAAATTTGCCATTGTCGTATGCAATCTGTTGTCGTACACTAGAAACATTCGTCTTTTCTGTTTACATTATTCGACTGGTAGAGTGTATCTTGGGTATTAAATTTCTATCGATTCATTTAAAGAGTAGGTTAGTCACGGGGAATGTGAAGCAATGTATTTTGTCGCACAGTCAGTTTTCGCTTTTAATGGATTTGCCAGATTTACTCGGTCGGTGTTCAATTAGGTGTCCAGTTTACGAGAAAATAATTTAATAATTTATACGAATCAGATGATTTCCTCATTCATTCTCTTTTCTTTTAAATTCTGAAGTAGCAAATACAAATATTTCCGGTCGAATTTCGTTAATTAAATATCTGGGAATGTCGAAGAAAAAAAAAATTTTTAATTAAAAAGCTGAAACTTTTTCAAGCTTACAGTTTTAGAAAGATAAAAAGATAATCATAATAATAATAATAATAATTTAAATATTTTTCATAATTGTGTTTTAAAGTTTGTAGAGGGAAGGCAACGGTTTTAAGTTTACAAAAAAAAAAAAGTAGAAAAATTTCCGTAATTACTGAAAATCACGCTTCTCTGCATTACAAGAATAGGATAACTGATTTAGACTTTTCAATTCTCTCGATTTTCCTTCTGTATTCTTGTAATAATAGCGTACATTAGGGATGATTGACAAGAAAAGAAACAGAATTGTTAAATTTCAAGTATTTTTTCTTATCACTTGGCGTATTAATTTGATTTTTTTAAAATTAGATTAAATCGTGTGATCGTTAAATATCGCGGAAGATTTTCTCTTCTCTATCTTCGTCACACGAGTGAATACGACTTAATTATTCGATTATTGTGTTAAAATATTAGATCTGCAACCTGGTAGATAATTAATTTTCTTCATTATAAAACAGAATCCATAAAAAATAACAGATTTCTCGCAATTCTTCTGATAAAACTGCACATGTTTTTAGAGAGAGAGAATTAGATTTTGTGTACGACTTTCATCTTGCCTCATCCTGTTTTCTTTTTAGAAAAAATTGCTAATTTTTAGTAATTGTTCCTAAATTCTCTCTGTTTTGAACCTATGGATTTGAAACGTGGATTTTAACTGAACGAATGTTACGAAAATTGAGGACGACCCAGAGAAGAATGATGGAATTGACACTCAAAGATAGAAAGACTAACTCTTGGATAAGAGCAAAAACAGAAGTACGAGATATATTTAAACATTTTAAATGGAAATGGGATGGCCGTATTGCCAGAAATGAAGAGAACAGATGGATCAAAACCATCACGGAATGGACACCACTAGATAGTAAAAGGATTAGAGGAAATTATAAAAACAAAATGGTATTCCATAATACCCACAGTTACTCTATACGACAAAGTTGTAAATGCTTAAGTTAAAGTGATTCTTGTAGATCTTTCGAACAGGGTCGCTGGATTAACCATAATCAGCACTCATACGAGACTTCACACATTAACTGTTACAAGTAACGTAATTAGCAGATAATGGACAAATTATTCCAGACTACAGCGGATGAATTACACGTGTAATACTTTTATTATCTTATTTTAGGACTTAATAAACTGCCACAACGTGTCTTCGATTCATTAGAATGCCACAAACTTAAAACCATTCCATCTCTTATGGAATCAATTATAGAAATGGATAGAGAATATATTGACATCGATACTCCTCTCGGATCAATGAGTACACTGTTCAATCGCATTATACTTTTTGAGAATTTAACGCTGTAATGATTTAACTGAATTCCACATTTTGCGTAACTTGGAATCGAAATATCACCAAAATTTTATTGAAAATTTGAAGCGTGGTTAGCTTATTATATGGAAACGAATACAATTCATTCATCTGTATTGAATGGCATCTCAACGAACCAAACATTCAGAGTAGACGTAATTATCGTCTTTGGAGTCAAGAGAATTAAGGCAGGAATTATTAATTCAAATTTTATGACGACAGCAGACAATTAATAGTTTTAAAATCACACTAAATCTCGCGAAGAACGGCATAATATAAAGTTAACTAATGGTAAATATGCGAATGTAAGCGGTAAAATGAATATTTCAGTAGGAAGTTAAAATCTTAATATTCTTTAAAGATCCAATTAATATATCGAGAAGAGTTTTTTAGATATATCAAAATAATCAGTTAATGTCATGTGGTTCCTGCAGACAGTAGAAAAACAATTATCCTAATTACTAGAAGGAATGTGACAGAAGTGAAAGGAAATAAAAACACTCTTTTCTTCTATCGAAACAGATCTAATTGTATGTGAATATACGAGAAAAATAACATCCACTTGCACCTATAATTATCCGAATCGCTCAATGTTTGTATAAAACAAATTTTGGGAGCGTAACTTAATTTTTTATTTGATTATTCTGATAAATAACAAATAGATTCTTAAAGAAAATTAATGACGAACGAAACTCGATCGAAATTCTTCGAGCCAATCGATTTTTCTAAATTTTATATAGATTTTTATCAATTATAATTCTATGTGTGACTATATGTTTCTAAGAATAAATAGAAAATTACTCCTAACAGTTCGCATCGATAACCAACATCACGGACAATTGGAGGAACTGATATTAGGGTTTTCCCAATCCAGGATTTTATTTTTCCATCATGGACAGTTGGAAGAATTGACATTAGGATTTTCCCCATCCAGGATTTTATTTTTCCATCATAGACAGTTGGAGGAACTGACGTTAGGATTTTCCCCATCCAGGATTTTATTTTTCCATCATAGACAGTTGGAGGAACTGACGTTAGGATTTTCCCCATCCAGGATTTTATTTTTTGCTTCCCCAAGCTAAAACAACTCAACAACATACTGTATATTCAAAATACACTACAGCAGCAGTCATCAACCGTTTCATAAATGCGTACCACCAAACTCAAAATTCAAAACTTTCAGTACCAGCAACAAACGTATGCCTCGTATATAAATAGGAAGTAAAGATTATACACGTACAACTAGTCATGACTGGCGTACCACAGGTTGAGAACCCTGCTCTATAGAATTATTATCATTCCTTCTTTCCTAGAATTTAGATAAATCGAACGAAACAATATTTTCATGCTTACTTATCAAACACAAACAAGCAGAACAATTCTAGTCATATACACGAGGAGGTAAAAATATATAAAATTCTAAAATAAACAAATTTTAAACAATCATTCGATTGTCATCGACATTTGGTTCTAGCTCTTCTCAATAACTTAAATTTTCTATAAATATACCTTTAGAAAAGTTATGCAAATTTACATTTTCACAGATAAATTAATTAACGTCGTGAGAATTACAACTATTGTTATTATGCAATGCACATTCCTAGTGAGATTTGTAATGATTTATTTATTTTTAGAAGGTTCATTGACACTCTCGGCTTTCGGACCTTATTACTGCTTTTTTAGATTTTGTTCTTTCTTCATTTGTTGTTTTCTCTTCTCAGCAAACTAGCATTAAAAAATATTTAATTGAAAAATAATATGGTTGTCTTACTTCTCCTTTTATAAATCGTTAAAATTCAAAATAAAATATTTATTAACAAAAAAATTCATCATCATGTTTTAAATGTTCATTTTTCCCCATATTTGGGGTTCAAAATTGTTGTCATTTAGTTATCGTACTTGATGACAGCATTGGAAGGCAGTATTTAGTCTATGGGATCCTACACTCTCCCGTAGATTCAATACTGCCTTTCGATGCTGTCGTTAGGTTATTTTCTTTCTGCTGTTTAGGTGATACCAGATTTGTTAGGTTATTTTCCTTCTGCTGTTTAGAAGATACCATATTTGTTAGATTTGTTTCATTTTACCCTTCCCTTTCCTTTTTTTCCTTTTCCTCTTCAGGTATGTGTATCTATGTGTGCTTGTTGCTTGAAAGAGTTTAATTTTATATTATCAGAATATTAAATTAGCACTTTTTTATATGCACAATAAATAATTAAACATAATAATATACATGTCCCCTTCCCTTTCCTTTTTTTCCTTTTCCTCTTCAGGTATGTGTATGCATGTGTGCTTGTTGCTTGAAAGAGTTTAATTTTATATTATCAAAATATTAAATTAGCACTTTTTTATATGCACAATAAATAATTAAACATAATAATATACATGCAAAAAAACTATAAACCCCTTTGGTGTAGAAATACAGCAAGGGAGAGTTACGTTTCTTTTGTAATCTTATAGAATGGTAAGGGATTCTACTAAATCTTTGACTGATTCTCAAAAAAATCGTTCATTTTATTTAGAAAATGCGCTTTTCTCTTCTTAGATATATTTTATATCTCGAAACATGTTGAGTTTTGCTGGTGTGTCATTCGGTTTAGTGTTGTTCTACCAGAAAGTTAAAAAAAAAGAGCATTTCCTCTTGCTGATTCAAAACTTATTATTATTATTTTGTGAAGATTTTTCGTGGAAAAGTAAATCTTTTATTGAATGTCAGTTTAGATCAATACATCGAACATCTTTTCATTTAGGAAAAAAAAAATGAAATAAAATGTTTGTTTCTTCACATTTTTCATCGATTAAATCTTTTTAAACTTTTAGACTTCGCTTCAATAATTCTATGGCATAAATAAACCGAATCGTTGATAACAATTGAATTTATTTTTATTTTCCTAATTTAATCTAATTTAAAAATCGATTTTTCTTGAATACCCCAGATAAGAGTGGATAAGAGGAGAAAAATTTTTATTTTTTAAAAGAAAGGGAAGTTTATTAGTTATTATTATTTTAGTTGCGTGTTTGACATTTAGCGTGTTTATTTGCTTATGGAAAAAGATGGTTTTACGATCGTTTAAAGTTATTTTTAATACAGTTCGATTTTTCTCCAATGTAGGACAGCAATTGAAAATTTTCGCGATATTGTTATGAACTAGTGGCATAATTTCGTTACTGCTTTCCTGTAAGACACTGTAAGACTGCTTTCCTGTAAAGCACAGTTGCACCGCTTTCCTGTAAGACACTGAAGTTTTGCTAACGAAATAATTATTAACAGTCGAAAATTTTCTATTATTATGGGAGTAATATTTTGTTTTCCAACAGTGAAAATATTTAACTGATTAAATTTTACAGTCAACTTTGTTGTAGGCGTTATAAGTTAGATTATGACGTGGAAGCCATATTTAAAGTCACATTCCTTGTACAGAATATTTTATTGGTTTTGGGTTGCTGTTTCGATTTAATTTTGTGTGTCTTAGCAACTAATATTCTCAGTTCTATTCTAGCAGCGACTGAACGTTGATCGAAAAAACTTTCGTAGAATCCACGTCACCAACTACTCCAACTAAAGAGCAGAGCAGAGAGTAAATTCAGAAGCTTCAAAAATACATTACATATTCAAATTATTTTGTACGTCTCTGAAATTTTATATAGTTTATAAAAAAAATATATATTCGGAAAATATTTAATTTCGAAACTTTCTACCGACATTTGCATCACGAAATTAATCAGAAACTCGATCTTTACCGAGCTGCAACAGCAGCAGCAGCAACAACAACATTGACTTACAGTATGA
This sequence comes from Olivierus martensii, assembly GCA_000484575.1. Lineage (NCBI taxonomy): Eukaryota > Metazoa > Arthropoda > Arachnida > Scorpiones > Buthidae > Olivierus > Olivierus martensii. The sequence goes on from AYEL01064054.1 coordinate 65,297, forward strand.
TATTGCAAGTCTGAAAAAAGGTTAATAATGCATAACTTAGAGAATCGTTATAAATATTTATGGTAAACTTACTCTCTTTATATATTTATTTACGAAATTTGAATAATAAACAAAAGATTTCCGGAATATTGCTCTCGTTCAGTAGTGCTGTATATAATACATTCGATGCTATCAAAGAACTTCACTGACGATATGTCACAATGGCGGTCTATTTATCATTTGTTACCCTGGCAACACGGATCCTACTATTAGAGATTAACACAGTCGACTTACAAATCCGAGCGTGACAAGAAATAATGAAAAAAAGAAAAAAAAAATATATGTAACTTTTTCTAAATTTAGCAACAGAGTAGACCGAAACAGCCTTTTAATAATGCAAGAATAATGAGAGACAAACTTGTAAACAGCCAAAAATAGGAGGGTCACTGCCTCCGATTGGTATAAGAGGCGTGATTCGTCACGCAAACGTTGATTAAAGTCGGGAAATTGTTATTCATACCCCGCCGTCTTTCCAAACATTAATTGGAATAAAAACTTTTTATGCAAATTATTATTGTTACGTTAGAGAATTTTTCGTAATAAATCGATGACGTGTTCCTTTTGTCTTAATAATGTACGAGGAGATAAACAACGTGAATAAATGATGTTTTTCACGAATTGCACCAATAAATATTTCACGTTTTCGTCGGATTAGAAAGAATTCTGTTGATAAAACAATTAACTACGAAGTAATCATGTCGGGATCGTCTAGAACGGATTTGCTGTTGCTGTGACGTCTTTATATACAAACGACACGTTTAAAATATTGAATTATCATTTAATATTCGAATTCCAATCTATCTACGTCAGCCTTTTCCTATTTGCAGCCCATACATTAATTTTATATAATGTTCTGCACTGTATAAGGAGTCCACCTCATGCAGTTCTTATCGATTCCGGAAAGGAGCCATATAAAAGTTGTGATTGTATAATTAATAAAAATGATTGAATCTACGAAAGCTCAAACAGTACTTTAACATTTTTATATATTTTGTTACGTTACAGACAGATGTGTATGTCTGTAAAGGCGTGATAGTCGCGAAAGTAAATGTTGCAACGCATATCGCTACTAATGAATAAAAATTTTCCATTGATCTCTAAAGACTGGGTTCAGAAAATAGAATTTAGACCCACTTAAACTTGAAATAACAAAATTATTAATGGCTATTTTTCAGTTTGATGTGAAAAAAACAGCAGATAGCAGAAAATATCTTAAGTTATGCCAGTGAATGGAGGTTGCACAAGATGGGCACATCTGGAAACAAAAGAAGAGGCATATATCTCCAGTTGTAGATAATCATTATCATCAGCCATATCTCCAGTAGTGAATATCAGTGGATGATCATCATCAAGAGCATATATCTCCAATAGTTGAAGATCATCATCATCATCATCAGCAGCAGCATTTCATAAGAAATGCTGTTGCTGCTGATGATGATGATCTTAAGTTATTCATTTTCTAAAAAATTAAAAAAATATATAAAATTATTTACCAAACTTCTTCGATATAGAATACTAAAAAGAAATTAATCTACAAGGAAGGAAAAAGTAAGAACTGTGATATTTTGAATAAAATTCTTCTCTAGATACAAGCAAATAAGCAAACTAATGATTAAATCAGTAATAGAAAAGAATCTTTCTCATCTTATGAGAAAAAGGATACCAGGAATACCATTCTCCGTTTATTTTTTCATTATTTGTTTTGCCATCGATATCGAACGAACGACAAAATACATTAAGCGAAACAAATATAAAGTATGATCAAAGATTTCCGCAGATTGGAGTATATGAGCGAGATATAAGAGAAATATTTTGTAATAAATATATATTCTACAAGCAAAAAAGCACAAAAAACGATACGCAAAAGTTCAAAATGCAGCATATTTACCATAAATCCATTCTTGTCGAAGATCCCAAGTGATCTTCCAGTAATTGTAAGGATGAAAATGAAATAGCACCGTATCTGCTTACACTGGAGCATTTTTAATCTATTGGGATGTCTACGCAAACTTAGATAATTGAATTTGACAGAAAGGAAAAAAAAAAAAAAAAAAAAATGCGCAAACTTAGATAATTGAATTTGACAGAAAGGAAAAAAAAAAAAAAAAGAAAATGCCATTCGCCTTCCGTCCGAAATCTTTTATATTGAAAATAAATAAAAATCCAACAGATGGAATGCCAACAGAACCAAACCGGAATGGAATTATTGGCATAGGATAAAAAGATAAAAATATCAGGAAAACAATATAGTCGGTTTGACAACGTATCCAGAATAGACGTCCGTTATCTACTATGGGTACCACTTCCACATGCAAAAAAAAAGGAAAAAAAAAAAGCAACTGCTACTACAAGATCGATGAAAACTCGGAATCGACGTTTGTGAGACAATTCTTTGACTTTCCTTTTACCGAATAGTGGGGATTTAGCTAACAATGGAAAAACTAGAGAAGTCTTATATTGACTTTTCGACTTTCTGAATGAAAGCTTTCCAAATAGAATTTATAATATAGGAAAAAAATCACAGGACATATGTTACTGTGGCGCCATCTGCTGTTAATTTACAGAAGAAAATCTGCTAAAATAATTCTAATTACGTTACAGATTGTTAACGCAATATCTACAAATTAATAATACAGAAAGATGTTTATCATCCTGTTCTTCGTTCGAAATCTTTAAATTGGTCGATTTTCAACATCGTACGACGATTCGCGAAAGATAAGAAAGCATAAATCGCGATTTACACAACATGTACAAAGGAAGCGCTGCATCGCCCACTCTTCCACATAACTTACCTGGTTTCCAACAGAGAATAAGAATAGAGTGTTAATGTACAAAGGAAGCGCTGTATCGCCCACTCTTCCACATAACTTACCTGGTTTCCAACAGAGAATAAGAATAGAGTGTTAACGTTTAAGGATTAAAAGGAAAATAATTCTTTTATATCACTTTTTACTATTAACACAAATAGGAAAATAGTGAGAAAACATTAGTTACAGTCGTTAATGGAGTTAATTGATACCAAACTGGCTGTAAGTTAGCAATTTCCAGTTGAATACCGAAGTTCATCAACATTAAAAGTTAATGGTAATAGTTGTTACGGTTGTATAACCATAATTAATATAGAAGTGCTTTATTTTTTTAACTTTTCTGAATACTTTCCTGACAATATAAAGCAATTAAATGCGATTTAATTAATTATGTATGACCTCTTTGAATGCAGATCATCTAAAGTTTCCATCCAATCCATTCCAGATCTGCATTTTTAAATTAATTATACAGTATAATAAACAAATTATGAATTTTTTTTACACTGGGAAAACATATTCGTGATATATATACTGTATATATATATATATATCATAGATTTACTGTTAGTTTGATGGATGCCATACACCGATGACAGTCACCATTCTTCTTATCTTTAACGTTTTAAAAATAAATATAATCGATTTAAAAGAAAAAATATATATTAATTTGTTTGTATAGAAGTAAGCTTATCTGGAAAATACTTTTCTACTCTCATCTAGTCGTCATTCATCATCATATCTTGTACAGACGACACGCACTACTTATTTATCGATAAAACATCCACGTGTTGTTTACTTTGCGTGATAAGTACGGAATTTTTAATCAATCTACTAATTCCGTGTACTATAATCGAACCTAACGCGTACAGTGACATGTGCTGGTAACATATGCTAAGTCTACAATCGATTAATAATTGTTTAGCGTATGTTTTTACCACCATAAGACAAAAATTTGTAACATCGTTTACTTAACGTTTAATATGGAGTATAGAAGTTTTATTTAAAACTTATGCTTGTATGCAGGGACTTTCAGAAAAAATTCGAAGCCCTGATCAACTAATATTTTTGAGGCCCTTCAGAAAAAAAAAAAGTGATAAGTGTACAAGAAAAGCGAAAATATGGATAGAGAAACACCGAAGCTCGAACAGTATAAAAATATACAAATATATTTTTTCTAACATATTGAGTTATAAATTGAACCTCTAAAATCTTGAGGCCTCCTCTGATAGCCACTGCTTGTATATATTTAATAAATGAAACTTTATCAGCTTAATTTTGATGATAAATTTTAAATTAAGGAGAAAATTAAACTTATTTGTCGCCTCAATTTTTTATGATGTAAAATTGTATTTTTGGCTAAAGTTTTTAATTAAATAATTTGTTTAGCTACTGAACAAATTAAATATTGCTGTTTCTTTCCATTGTCAATCGTCATAGGAGATGTTACTGCAGGTTTACACATTCTTAAGGAAATTCGATTCCTTTTCACATTTCGATAAAATATATGTTTTTCTAAGATTAACTTTACGGTAATAAATCAATACAGGATCCGGTGTAAAGCATCAGGATATAGAGATTAGGAAGTGTATATTTATCAAATTACTGGTACTAAAAATTAATATTGGATTGTCCGGAAATTCAAAGGCAGTACGTTTAATTTTCAATATATTTTTATTCAATTATGTACTCACCATTTTGTTCCATAATCTTACTCCGCGCATCCTTCTAGAAATTTTCAAGCATCCTTCTAGAAATTTCACGCATCCTTCTAGAAATTTTCAAGTTTTTTCAGAGGAAAACTTCTGAAAATCGGCCATCTTTCACGCATCCTTCTAGAAATTTTCAAGTTTTTTCAGAGGAAAACTTCTGAAAATCGGCACGAACTCTTTCCGGACAACGTAATACGTAATTTTCGATTTTTTTCTTCATTATTCCCTTGTGAAGTTATTATTATTTTTTATATATAAAAAAGTATTTGCCTAAAATAATATTTACTAGAGTAATAATCTTTGTCTCTATTCAAAAACCGAATATTTTAAATGAAAAACATAAAGATCAATTACTTAGATATGCCAAGAAATTTTAATAAAGTAGCCAAGATTTTATGAAAAACAAATTAAAAAAATGAATGAATTTTTCTGGTTATTTCAATGATTGAACGATAGATCCAAAACCAAAGATATAAAAAAATAACAGGAATTTTTTTACTTATTGATGCCTTTCGTAATTATTTCATAACGTTGATAAAGTAAAATTTTCTTGTTTTTTTTTTTTTGCACTGCCAGTTATGTAAGAATTTCCCAAATTGGCTTTATTCCACGTAACGTAAATCACTTGTCTGTCAGCCATTCCTATTCATTATTATTATTATTTTTTTTTTTTTCTATCGTCGAACAAACAATCCGACAGCATTCAACTATCGATAAATATATTTATTCACTAGTTATAACGAAAGATTTTTATAAATATTAAAAATTTAATAATAAATCCGGAAATTCTTAGCAATTATAACACGATTTTTAAATTTATTTTTGTCTTAATTTCTGTTTACGTGGAGATAAAAATGGACTTATATATAGACCAGTTTAGCAAATTGCCTGTTTAAAATTTAAAACGAACTTAATTGTTTTATCTAAACTTGTAGAAATTTCTAAAAATAATTTCCTTTTAAATTCTTGCTATTCTTGTAAAAATTCTCTTAATTTATATTGTCAAACCATCGTTTTCTTTACGAGAAAGAAGGGAGAATTCGAAAGAAAAACTGTTTTCTCTACTGATTTTAATCAGGTTAAATTTATGGGATGAATAAATACGTTTAATAAAATAATAACCACGCTAAATATTACAATTTGTAAATTGCTAAAAAGATAAAAATCGTAAATTTTAGATTAAAAAAAAAATTAAGAAATAATAATAAACTACAGTTATACCTCACCTTTCGTCGTTAATTCGTTCCAAGATTCGCGACGTAAGTCGAATAAACTCTTTAAAAACGGCCTAGACCCTCCACCTATAAATAACCTATAGCGTCGGTAATAACATTTTTAAGCTTTAAATAATTCTATAAATTATTTTGCATATTTTAATCATTTTTATGTGGTCAACATACTCTTTTTACGCAGCGTAGAAAGTTGAACAAGAGTGAACTCCGTGTAAAGACGCAGCGTCTAATAATATACAGGAAGTGACATCATCAGCTTCGATATACCGATGTATTTACATCGCGTTTTACGCTGTGAGACCGAGCCTTTAGTAGACTTTTATTTTTTTATTAACAAAAAGAACCAATTTAAAGTCTGAAAACGATGTAAGTCGGAATATGACTGTAATCATTGTTCTAAATTATGTTGAATTATAGAGGAAGTATATGGTTGACAATGCAGAAAAACTTCTTAAGAAACAAAAATATCATACACCTGTGTCATTTATTATGCTAAGGAAAATTTATTATACATCAAACTTGTCTCATAATCTCTGGGAAGTCATTATTTAAATGACATTTTAATTTAAACTATTTATTTAGGAATCAGTTCAGTTGGCTCGCATTTTAGTAGATAACATGTAACCGAATTTAATCATGCTGTTGAATATAAACATAAAGAAATTGTGAAATACTATACAGTACATCACCCGCTCATGTAAATCTTGTGATTTGATTTTATAACTAGAATATCGTTCGAAATATATCATTAAACGGCAGCCATTATTACGTTATAGAGCCATCTGCGGATTTTATCTTTTTAGAGAAACTACAAATTCGATTTAAGTTTTATTCCTTAATTTTTAAATTATTAAATAACAAAAAAAAGTTTGGGTTCTTTCAGAAATTCGAGAAATAGATCTTTCTAATGATATATTATTTATAGGAATCGATACAGTGGTTCGACCGCAAAAAGGATATACAGTCAGCCACGTTTCCCTATTAATATATATGATTATCGAATAGAATCTTAAAATATGATGATGCCAAGCGACAGATTGTCTTATTAATGTTTTCTGCTTGTTTTCTTATTTGAAATTATGATAACTGTAACGATTTAAACATAAAATTCTGATAGTATAAAAACTGTTACAAATTTGTATACTTTAGCTTAATTATTAATGAATTTTTATTGTAATAAACATTTATACGATCACATTTTAGCCATTATATTCGGCATTATTCCATTTCCCTCCTAATTGAATCTTAATTTAATTGATTTTGGAATTCGGATTATGGCGAGACGGGAATTGGCCTATATAGGAGATTACTTAACTTTTATGTTTGTTTGTGTATTTTACTGACTTGTGAGACCGTTTGACCTAGGAACAAACAGAAATATTAAAGTAAACATTATAAACAAAATTCATCTACGAATTAATAGACTATTATATATATATATACTGTACTCCATCAATATTTCAGTTTACAATTGATTTTATCATTATATATATTAATAGTCAAGCATGGCTGGATGCCTGGATGTCCCTTTTTTTTCTTTTTGGTCGAACCACTGTACCGATTTCTATAAATAGAATATCGTTAGAAAAATCTAATCTTTGGATGTCTGCGACAGCCAAAATTATTTGTTTTTATTAATAATATAAAAATTGGTCGAACCACTGTACCGATTTTTATAAATAGAATATCGTTAGAAAATTCTAATCTTTGGATGTCTGCGACAGCCAAAATTATTTGTTTTTATTAATAATATAAAAATTGATACCTACCATAAATGAGAAATAGTAAATATATATTTTAAAATCGATCTAGCAATTTTGTTTAAATATTTTATTTGGAAGGTGACCTACCATAAATGAGAAATAGCAAATATATATTTTAAAATCGATCTAGCAATTTTGTTTAAATATTTTATTTGGAAGGTGAGTGAAAAGTTTGAAAAGTTTTCGATTCCTCTTAGAATTTGTTCAGAGTAGTATAGAAATAGATGATTTGAATGTTACAAATATTATAGCTGACAATTAGTAAAACAAAGTAGTAATGCTATAATTTATTATTATTATTTTTTGTCAAGAAAATAGAATTAATAAAAAATTTAAAAATATTTATGAGCCAATATAAAGATTAAACCAATATGAAGAAAAGTTAGTATATCCTTTGCCAAATGCTATTATATAGTAATAGCTATCACGAAATTTTGCAGCAGACTTCAAGAGCATAAACTATGCATCTCTATGCAAGTGTTAGCACAATATATGTATATTGCTTATGTTTACTGAGCATAATATATCATATAATATATATAATATTTTATTAATTTTATTTAGCACAAATACAAAGTATACGGTAACCCCCAAAAACTCCGTACAGTAAACTAAGAATTTTTATAAAACAAACTGAAGTTTCTCCGAGCTCTAATAAAGACAGAATTTATTGTCTTAGATAAACGACTGTAAAGGATGAACAGTAAGTCTGCGTTTCTGGTAAATCTAATTGGCACATTTAACTGAATTAATTCGGTAAGGTAGTATCCCTGAAATATATTGGAAACAATTCTAATATCTTGATTTTTAATTAATGCAGGAATTTTCTTGATGTTCAATGCTCTGAATTTTGAATCTGTCGAAAGAGAACGTAACTGACTATTAAAGTTTCCAATAACGCAGATTGTTCTCAAATATGCCTGTTGTAACGAATTCATATGTGAGTTAGACCCTGCAGCTTAGGTATTTAAACCGTATAAAATTTTTGAAGTTACAATTGTATTAATCCAGGTTGACAGTATCGAAGTATTATTTATGTGACCAGGGCCGCCGAGAGGGGGTGACATCCGTGACTTTTGTCACGGGCCCGGCATCGAAAAGGACCCGACCGTCGGCCTGAAGTGTCACATGATGTGTCCGATAGTTCTCAGGCCTGCCGACAGAGCACCCAAAGCAGTCGTACCAAAGTAAATAATTGTGTTAATCCAGCTAAACAGTATCGAAGTATTATTTATGTGACCAGGGCCGCCGAGAGGGGTGACATCCGTGACTTTTGTCACGGGCCCGGCATCGAAAAGGACCCGACCGTCGGCCTGAAGTGTCACATGATGTGTCCGATAGTTCTCAGGCCTGCCGACAGAGCACCCAAAGCAGTCGTACCAAAGTAAACATTTTTATATATAATATACACTATATGATCAAAAGTATTGGGACATCATTACTCATGGACGATATATTTATTGTACAAAACTTAATAGCGTGTTGGGCCTCCTTTAGCATCAGTCACAGCCTGGACCCTTCGAGGAAGACTTTCCACTAAGTGTCGGGAAGTTTGTTCAGGAATATTCTTACCCTCCTCTCGAAGAACAGCAAACAGTTCTCCTGACGAAGCTGGGCGATGTGGCCTGGCACAAAGTCGACATTCCAATTCATCCCAGAGGTGTTCAATGGGATTGAGATCAGGGCTATGGGCAAGCTAGTCCATCTCTTCCACCTCTGCCTCCTCAAACCACTCCTTCACAGCCCTCGATTTGTGGCAGGGTGCATTATCATGCTGAAACAGACTTGGTCCCAGCCCGAACAGTTGCCACAGTGTTGGCAACGTGGAATTGCTTAAAATGTCGATGTACGATGCAGAGTCCATGACTTTGTTGACCCGAACCAGCTGATCCAGTCCAAACCATGAAAACGATCCCCACATCATGATTGATCCACCACCAAACTTCACTGTCGGCACAACACACGCAGGATGGAAGCGTTCCCCAGACATCCACCAAACCCACACTCGACCATCGGAATGCCACAGTGCGTACCGGGATTCGTCACTCCATAGGACCTGTTTCCACCACTCCAGGGTCCAGTTGTGATGGTTTACAGCATTCTACCCTTCGCTTCGCACTGATGCTGGTGATGTGTGGCTTGTGGGCAGCAGCAGGGCCATGGAAACCTAAGGACTTCAGTTCCCTGCGAATGGTTATTGTACTGGCAGCACTTTCTGAGGCACTACGGAACTCTTTGGCAATCGTTTCAGAAGAGGATGTCTGATGGCGCCTTGTGACACTGCCCAAGCACTCGACGTCTCTCTTCGACAATTTCTTGGGTCTCCCACTTCGTGGTTGAACTCCTGTTGTACCTGGGACCTCCACTTCATGATGACATTGTGTACCGTGGAATGGGGTATCTGCAGAATAGCAACAATCTCCCGAATTGATTTGTTGCTTAGGTGGTACCCAATGATCAGTCCACGTTGGAAGTCTGTGAGCTCTTCCGATCGACCCATTGTCTCCCAAACGGAAGATGTAATGGTTCCAATGTAGTTTTCAACTCTTTATAGATCGACCCATTGTCTTCCAAACGGAAGATGTAATGGTTACAATGTAGTTTTCAACTCTTTATATACCGTAGGACTCATTTACATGTGGCCTATGGTTGTTTCCACGAGGCAGGAGGGGTGTCCCAATACTTTTAATCATATAGTGTAGTATGTAATGTATGGAATTTTGAATTCATTGTTTGCCTTTTTTTAAATAAATGATTTGTTTTATATTGTTTTTTTTACTAAATCAAAGTGATACACTTTTTTAAGTGGGCCCGGACGACTTAAAAAAGTGCATCACTTGTCACGGGCCTGAAAATTTCTCTCGGCGGCCCTGTATGTGACGTAAGATCGCCAAACAAAACCTCTATCTATGGCTAGTTTACTACGAATCATATCGATATGATATTTAAATGAAAGTTTACTATCCAGAATAATACCAAGATCACGATGACAAGGAGAGAAAATATGATATATATATATTATATAAGTTATCATTAAACATAGTTATAATTAAAAAGCATTTTTCTTAATAAAAAGTGTTTTAAGCTCACAGATTTAATACGTATAAAAAATTGCCGCAAAATTATGTGATATAGGTTTTCATGTAATGGCAGTTTTGATAATACATTCGCAGTTAAGGGTTTGCATTTTATGTATGTTATCATTAAACATAGTTATAATTAAAAAGCATTTTTCTTAGTAAAAAGTGTTTTAAGCTCACAGATTTAATATAAAAAATTGCCGCAAAATTATGTAATATATGTTTTCATGTAATGGCAGTTTTGATAATACATTCGCAGTTAAGGGTTTGCATTTTATGTTTTCTTTGATATATCACGTTCAAAATATTAATTTTTATTAAAGAAAGTAATTACTTTAACGATTTAAAGGCCATTTCTGTTAAAGTGAGCATCTGTTTTGGTATGTAGTATTAACGATAATACGAGGGCGACTCAATAAGTAAGTTACAAATCGTGATTGAAAAGAAATGAATGGAGATAATGACATACAAACATTTATTTTTCAACATAATCTCCATACAAATTTAAACACTTGTCCCACCATTTCACAAATCCCTGGAAACCTGTGGCGTCACTTTTGGTTGCTGTTGGAACCACGCGCGCACTGCTCTTTCAACCGCTTCATCGTCAGGAAAAAACACTTGTCCCACCATTTCACAAGTCCCTAGAAACCTGTGGCGTTAAATTTCTCGGCCGGCTCTATGTTCGTCTTCGATACTTGTCCGCCCTTCTGAGAACTTCTGCACCCAATTACGGATTGCCTGACGTGACAGGCAATGTTCACCATACACGGGCAGCATTTCCTTGTGGATATCCTTTGCTTCCATATGTTTTGCCCACAAAAAACGCACAACGACACACTGTTCTATTATGGTACATGTACTCAAGGGCACCGCCATCTTGTACAGTCATGCGCAGAACGATCGTTGTGCACACACTGTTCTATTGTGGTACATGTACTCAAGGGCACCGCCATCTTGTACAGTCATGCGCAGAACGATCGTTGAGCGTCACAATAAAACTAGATACTGCTGCTATCTAGCGGTGACAGTTTCCGCACTTAATTAAAAAATGAAGATCACAACTTCGATTTGTAACTTACTTATTGAATTACCCTCCTATATAGCATTCCAACAAAATCGGATGTTATGTATCGAAACGAAGCTTTTATTCAAAAACAAATTCAAATTGCGTGATTTATTGTCTCTATAATTTATGCTTCAATATTACAAAGATTATGTGCATTTTAAAATTTCAAAATATTCTATATTGTTTAAAATATGTTTTGAGCAGATAAATACATGCTTATATTTTAAATCATTTTTTTTTTCAACCGAATTAAATTTAAATAAAAAAACAAAAACTTTTCGAGATTAAAATTTTTAGTGTTTTTCTGTCATGTTTTTAACATTATTCATATTTGTATTGCTAAATTTAAATATAAGTTGCTGTGAAATCTTTTCGCTTAAAAAAACATTGAAATATCGATAAAATATGAATAGAATACATTTAACAGTTTTATGAGCTCTGATGGATTGATGACTGAATATCCTTGGAATAATAAAACATTAATACAGTTTTCAATGATTTATAAAGTGAAGATAAGAAAAAATTTATTCGAAATACCGTTTTCAAAAAGATTCAAAACAATAATATTTTTAAATGATGAATGATTGCAGTTAAAAAAGATATATATATTTACTAATTTTAATGTGAAATTTGAACGATATTATAAGTTAAAATTTCGGCAAATTCATTTATATTCTATTAAAATAAAAAATAAATATATGCATGGATTATTAGTATTTTTTTGTCTTTAATAAATAAATTACATAACTGCCTTTCACATAAATGTTACTTTAAACTCTATAAAATATTTTTTAGTTAGAAATGTCAAAAGATTTTTACTTCAAAAGACATGGAAAGAAATATACTGTAATTATATGATGATAGTGCTATTTACACATATAGGCTATCACTTTTTCACACAAAACTTTTCAAGAATGTTTTACTTTTTATTTAAATATTTTTATTCTGGACAATGATTACAATAAAATAAGAATAATTAAAAATTTAGGAGACTTATTATCTATATTTCGCATTTTTATTATTTATGTTATCAAAATGTGAAATTTATTTTTCCAGAAAACCTAATCGTAGATATTCATGCAAAGCAGTAATGTCAAAAGTCATTCTATTCGAAGTGGAGAATATATGCATATATTTGCATTAAATTTTGAAAAAATTCTAACTTCAGTCAAAGAAATTCTGCAGAATAATCAGATAGTGCTTAGCTATTGCTGATATGGGTTATATTTTTGCAAAAATAAATATGGTTTCAGAAACGAATCTTTTCGTCAAACAAGATAAAAACAAGATATCTTATTTATTGCATTGTTATTATTGAAAGGTATCCAAAAGAAAATCCAGAACAAGGAAGCATAAGAAACTTTTCCATTATAGATGAGATTTATAGTTACGCAATAATTTTTGTTATAGTTTCTTCTAATAGAGAAGGAAAAAATATGTTGTTCATACTTTACACTTCCTGTTTCAGATGTTATCTGTTCATCTTCTATACAATTTATAGATTATAGGAGAGTAAACATTGGATTATTCTTTTAATTAAATATATATATATGTATTTCTTATTTGAAAAATTTCTTATAATAGCAAAAAATAAAAAATACAATTTTGCTAAACTTTTTTCAGGTAATTATTTTTCGCAGTCAATTTTGCACTAAATTCCTGATTCAGATGTTTCAGTAAAAGTATTACAAAACTGTTTTGTAAAACAGCCTAATTTTATATTTAGTATTATACTAACATCTTTTCTGCTTTCAGACAATATTTATTACAAATAATTTTTGAATATTTCATCAGTAAATCATTTTTCAATCTTTGTTACACAATGATAATGAAGGAAGTTAGAAGTTTCATCTTAGATGACATGCCAACTTCCTGCATTATCATTATGTATTAAAAATAAGAAAATCTCACTAAATAAACTTGCTTTTACCAAATCAGATATATTTATTCTTCTGAAGTATTCTATTAGTTTTATTTCCTCTCTAGGTTTCTTAATTTGTTGTAACATTAAAGAAACTGAAAGATTATTCTTAATAGTTTTGAAGGATATAATTCAAATTGATTATACAATAGATAAAATGAATTTTTAATTATTTAATGGATGAACGTTATATTTTATGTACTTTATGTAATTATGACGCAACGCAGCATTTTATATAGCCTAAACTTTTAATCGAACATTTTTTTGCTGTAATTCAGTTTCGAAGACAATTTTTATTAGAAACAAATAGTATGAAAGTGATTCATTATTACATTATTTCATTCTTAAACATACATTAGAGTTTTTAATTTATTCCTGAAAGGGATTTAGAACTTCGATTTCCCGTTTATTTGTGCACCGGCTGCTTTAATTATGCTCAGAAATAAAAATTCAATCGTAATTTGGTATATAAAAACTCTTTAATTAGATTCCTTAAATAGCAATTCTCTTAGAATATAGAAGACATGCAATAGTGTGAACTTTATTATTAATTCCTAGACATTAAGCGATTTGGTAGCATTCAAGCAAAATGTCCAATATAGTGATACAATATAAAATTGTACTCTAATATTTAAACTATTAGCGTAATTATAAAAAATACTGTATTTAATTTTTTATTCTTTATTGTGATGATAAAGAAAAAACGAATTAGTTCTGTGTATTTTCCATCGAAATTCTGATTTTTTTTACATAAAAGAATTTTACTCAAAATTGCGAAATGTGTTATAATCAGTTATCTCTAAAATCATGGTTATGGAATTAAAATATCGAAAGTAGAAAAATTAAATTAAAGATTAAATCTTAATCTTTAAACATATTTAACTGACATCTGCTAATTTATAAGATCACAAACAAGTAATGTTTATAATAGTAATACAGTATATGATTAATTATTTTAATATATGTTAATTACATTTTAAAATGCTAGTTAATAATAATTTTTAAATTAAAAATTTTCTTTATTAATTTTATGCAATTTAAGGTATATTAATTGGTTTTTAAATTATAAATTATTGTAGTCCTATATATTTACTATAAATTTTTCATCTAAAAAACTAATAAAAAATACAGCATTTTGTGGGCATATTTTTTCTCTTGAGTTCATAAGAATTGTCTTTCTGTTTTGAATATTCATCATATAATAATTTTATGTATACTGTATTAGCATTTTTATTTGGAATTATCTCTTGGAACATTAAATAAAATTCAAATAAACAATGAAGAGATAAATACATCCGTCATAAACTTTTCTTAATTATTTAAAGAATTAGCAATTTCGTTGTTTAAATCCTTTGGAGCCTTAAATTTTATTTTATTTTATGACAAGCCTTAAAATTTAATGCTAGAGCGTTCTTTTTTTTAGGAAAGAGCAAACGCATTTGTAATCTGTTGTTTCTTTTTTCACATTAAAGTTGTGAATCAAGTTATATCTGTTGGAAAATTAATGCTAATTATTTCCCATCTATGACGGTTAATCCAAATCCTGTAGAAATCGATGAATGCATGATGGACTAATTGTTCCTCCGTTGAAACATGGCACCTACTTCTATTTTCTGTTCGATATATTGCCACTTGCAATACAATATCTTGTATTTTCAGGAATACAAAATATTTCGCAATTATAAGAGTCATCACTCTTTTTGTTTGCTTCGTTTTGTTTCTTCTCGAAAACAAAGCCAGTTATCATAGTAAATTATACTATAAACTAATAAAAATTATTTCCCTCCAGGATGTTAAAAATTATCTTCATAGAAACTCTTACATTAACTATAGTAAATTATACTATAAACCAATAAAAATTATTTCCCTCCAGGATGTTAAAAATTATCTTCATAGAAACTCTTACATTATGTATTGTTTGTAACATGCAGGACTCATTTTGAATACAATATTAAAATTCTTATTTGTCCAAGTGTGTTCCAAAGACTTTGAATAATTTGCAGTGTAGTTTTTCTGTATTGCTTTACGCCGCTTTATATCCTGCAAGTACTAAGTAATTGGGCATTCTAGCATGCAGGACTCATTTTGAATACAATATTAAAATTCTTATTTGTCCATATGTGTTCCAAAGACTTGGAATAATTTGCAGTGTAGTTTTTTCTGTATTGCTTTACGCCGCTTTATATCCTGCAAGTACTAAGTAATTGGGCATTCTAATTCCTCACGGGCTACCCATATAGCTGATACAGTCAGCCATAAGATGAAGAACGGGGTTTAACGAACCGAGCCCAAACCTCGTCTGAAAAATTCTGAAGGTGTAGGACACGTGAATTAATCCTGGATTTTCCAAGATGGAAGCACAGCACGCTTCCATTGTGGCTATTTAGCCATTAGCATGTAATTTACACTTGTCCAATTAAAAGTGCAGTTGTTTCTAGAATTTAATTTCTTAATCAGAATTTCCCAATTGTCAAAATATCTCTAAATGCCCATATATCAGATTCACGATATATGAAAATGTTTTAAATGGGATTATGTGAAAATATTTTGGTTCTTTTCAATTATTATTTAATAAAAATTATCAATATTTAATAAATAATATCTAATTTTTAAAAGTTTTTAATATTGGTATAATATTAACAATAAAAATAAAAACTTGAACAAGTATTTAAAAAAAGTAAAAAAATATATAAAGTACAACAGTATTAATTCGTAGCATTTAATGGAAATTTAAGATTATGGAAATACGATATTTTTTTAATTTATTTTCGAGATAAATTAATCAAATTTAATGTTTTATGTATCAACCTAACTGAATACAAATTATTATGAATATTCATAATCGACCGATTTAGTAATTTTTTATTCGTATCTCATCTTTGATGCAAAATATTCGTAATGCTTTCGTTATTTTGTTTCTAGAATTGCCTGATATGACCTTTTTCAAGAATATATCAAACTTTGTAGTTAGTTTATTTTAACCGAGTTACAGAAGAAATATTTTTTTCTAAGAATATACTTCTCAGAAAAAAATTTTTGCAACAATTTGTAAAGACAGACAGATCTGATGATCAAAAACAATTTATTGTTACGTTAGAAAATTTTAGGAAATATTAAGAAACTTTTCTTCTGATTTTGACAGATCGATTTAATAAATTATTATTCTAACTCTCTGCTAATCATTCTGTATGGTTTTCGATTTTAAATTCTAAAGAAAACAGTTCAGAATATTTTCATATTGATGCAAATTTAATTATAGAATAGAATTTTTTTTAATTTCATTTGTTGGCATTGCTGAATATTTTCACATACTATATTATAAGTGAAGTTAAATTATTACTTTTCAAATATTCTTATTAGAAATCTTATGTAGACATAGCGAATGATCAATATAAATTAACCTAAATATTTGTCTGTAAAGTTTCTTAATTATATTTATCAAAAGATTATTTCTATTTATTTATCGAAAAATTAAACTAAATGAACTATAAAATAAAACTTGTTAGTTTTATTAATATTAATAAAATTAAACTTATTATTGATAATTTTCTTTATTTTTTAATTTACAAAAAAAAAGATAAATGGATTCGGAATCTCAACCATCTGATTCCTTTGATTGAGTATTTGTAGATTTAAAATTCAATATTTATTATAATATTTTTATAAAGTCGGATCAATATTTTAATCCAACATTATTTCAGCTTATTATTATAATAAATAATGCTATGTTTTTTCTAAAAAAATTTTACCTAAAATTATATCATTCACAATTTGTTTTTTATGAATTTATTGTAATTATATACAAATAAAGCATTATATTAAATAAATAATATGTATTATGCAGGATTCCGGAATATAAACGATTTTTTTTATATTCTATTATGATTAATAGATTAAAAATTTTTGGCATTCAAATCTTTTCAAGAACAAGTCATTTGTAATATATTTATATTTAATTATTTAAAATAGTACATATAGTCAGTCATTCAATCTATATGATCCTATGTGTATCCAAATTAAAAAATGTAGTTTAATTAATTAAATATATCATTAATAACTTAAATAAATATTTAATTTTCCGGATATTGATCTTTAAAATATTTTAAATATTTTTCTAAAAAAGTAATTTTAGAGAAATTCAACATGAATTAAATTGAATAAGCCCAAATTCGAATAAAATAATAAATATAGGAAAAGTCTGGTATGAAAATATTATTAAAAGCGCGAAAAGTATACTTGAAAGTTAATTTTAATATCGCTAATTAAATTGCGGATATTAAACTGAAAATTAAATCAGTTTTAGACTATTATTTAAATGAGATATAAAAAATGCATCTTAAACTAAATACTGTTGTTAAGTATATTTGAAAAACTGAAAATGCACTCGTTTATCGTAAAAAAATCATCGACTTTTTCTGAAGATAGAAAATCTCACAGACATTCTAGCTGTAAGATTAAATAAAATAACTTTATTCTTAAAAAAACTTTCTTTTTTTATAAAAGATCTTACAAATGCCTTTTTTGCAGTTTTTGAAATTAGAATAACCATTTTCCTATCATTTTATAAAAAAGTTTTGAAAAGACGCTTCTATTTATAAATCTTGGCGACATTATGCAGCTTATGGAAGTGTTGATGCTGCAGCAATGCTTTCTACACAGTTGGTATTTTTTCGAAAATTTGGAATTTCGACTCTGATATCCAGTGTGTAACTGGATCAGAATTCAAAGATTTTTTTTGCTTTCTAGAACGTTTGCAAGCGTACAACCAATGAGAACAGAGAAAATCGATGACGCCGCGCAGCAGAATTACAGTTAAGTAAAAGAGAGCTCATAGAATTAATTCAACAACAGGAATACTTACGGGACTTTAATTTAATAAAGTATATCCGGAAAGGCTTGAAAAATTCAGTGTGGTATGAAATAAACAAAGTTCTTAATTTCTTTGGTAGATTATACAGTAGTTTTCTGACATTTTCCATTGTATTACAGAGTTTCTCGTGAGTTTATTAAATGACACGCATCCATTGCTATTGAATTCGCACGCACGACTAACACTTACTGTGATCAAATCTTTTTTAAAAGAAATTTTCTGGATCCTTTTCTTTACAATATTTTCTTCGTAGAAAAAAATTCTTGCAGCCTTTTTAATCCAAATAAGTTTATCATTAACTAAAAGGCTCTTTTTTTTATAGAATTTTCTGTTTATTCAAGTAAATTTTAACAAAAAAGATGTAAAAGGAATTATGAAGAAAAAGATACTGTTGAAAATTCGCTATTCAGAATTCCTAGCATAATAGAAGGTTTATAAAGGTCTTTTTTGCTTAAATACATATTTCGTCATGATTATTTCGCTTCTGTAGATCTCACAGAATCTAACATATCCCAGAGAAAAGTTACTTCTTTCGAAGAGAAGAAAATATGGAGAATAATATTCATTGTCCTACATTCCAAATCCGTTCTTTCCTTTCACTGCTTCACAAAAGAAAATCTGGAGAATAATATTCATTGTCCTACATTCCAAATCCGTTCTTTCCTTTCACTGCTTCACATTAATTCACGCATTAAATATAATCAGATCATTTATGTTGAAAAAAATAAATTCAACATAAATCATATCACTTTTAATTAAATATAGGACTTATCCATGCTATTTAATAATAAATTAATTTAATATTTGACAGTATTGGAGAACTTACATACACAAAGAATATTTTAGAAGATATATATTCCATTAAAAAACAGATAAAATATTTTTTTATATTAGAATTATAAAGTAATGAGTAATTGAAAAAATAGCAAGAAAAATGCATTAAGTATTCTCTTAGTGAAGAATTATATTTGAACCTATATATATGAATTTAATAAACTATCTATAAATCGCTGTTATTAAAGCGATGGAACAAAAATTTATTAAATTTATTTTTCTTTTATTTAATTTATTAAATTTCAAAAATGTTTTAAGGTCAATTTTCTTCATTTTTAAAGATTGCGGCTTAATGCCTTTCCACAGATATCTCCCTTATAATAAAAAAAATAAAAAAAGAGTAAAAAAAAAATTGCCAGTAATTTTGAAACAAATAAAATTAATTTTATAATAAAATATTCGTTGTTTTAGTAATATTATCATAATTAAATTTTTATCATTAAATTTATTTTTTTATCTACACTTTCATTTGATAATACTAAAGAATCGACGTTTATTTATAGATACTATTAAAACATTATTAATTTTGTTGAAATCTATGAAATATAGCATTATAAAGTTTTATGGCAGTCTGTTCCTTTATCCACTAAACACTAGCAAAAAGTTCTGAAATTTCATGAACTTCATTTTCATTTAATATTTCATCACCACTATTAAAACTGGAGAAGAAAGCGATAATGATAACAAAGTCTTTGTTAAAGTGTGAAGTATATGCTAAGAGAATAAAGAATAGACGTGATTATTACATAGAAATTGCAAACATTAAGAGTTTATGTTATGATTTTATATAATAAGAATTTACGCGAAAACAGCAACAAATAATAGAAAGTTGGATATAAGATTAATAATCGTAAAAGATGATCGTAATATAATACGATAATGGATGGTTAAAGGGAATGATATACAGTAATATCTTAGCAAAATTAAGGTTGAAGTAGTTAACAAAATTTACTGTTCTGCAACATAAAACCATATACAGAATTTTATAAATTTATTTAAAATATTTATTATATTTAGAGTGGTTTCATTTTCTGACATTTTTATTCTTAATTTCAATATATTCAATAATAAAATTGAAAAATCTATTTAAGAGTAAGATATAATTATTATAATTTAGGATATTAATAATTCATCTCATTTACAAAGAGCAAACCGATAATTACAAAAGCAACCACACAAATGATTTTTATTCGATATATCAAGATTAATTTTTGTAATAATTGCAGATATGATTGTGTTCCTCATCTAGCATTATAGAAGAGCCGAATTAATATTAAAATGACATAAATTTTACTAATTGTTATGTGTAAATATTAATTATATCGATCATTAGTTTATACCAGCTATAATACGGTTGAAGGAAAAACTGAAATTTTAAAAATCCAAATTCCGTCGGAAATTACGCGATTCTTCTTATGAGACATGATTTTTTTTTGTCTTTCATTTATTTTAATAAATGAGACGTGTTCAATTTTCCAGTTTTCTCCATCTTAATGGAATTTCCTTCACTACGATAATGAATAATTCTATTGCACATCTGCTATTTCAAACTTCAATTCATGATAAATAGATAAGTGAATGCGTGAATATGTAAAAAAAAAATTCTTATAAAGGCAGAGTTTTAGAGATAATTAAAGTTTTGTTTAGAAATTTTTAATAAATTTCTAGTTTCGAAGTTCTTACAAATCAGATTAAATATAAATTTTTGAATTAACTCGTATAGATTATATTTTAATTTAAATTCTTTTAAAATTTAAATTGAACGATATATTTTTTGAACTATAAAATTTACAATATTATAATTGGCAAAAATTGGATTAAAGAACGAAGAATTATACTTTAATAAATATTTATTGAGAAAATGCATCTGAACTTGAAAAATAAATAATTGTAAAAGTATAATTTTTTAGATAATTTAAAAGATTAAGTTTAATATTAATCTGAATTTTAATATTAATGTAATCAAGGTATAATAATAATTAATAAATGATAAAAGAAAACAAATATGTAGATTATAAAATAAATATGGTTGTTTTTTCATTTCATGCTCTCAATCCTCTTCGATATCATTCTTTCTACGTGTTCAAAATTTAACTGAAAATCAATAAATTTTATAAAAGTTTGAATATTTAATATGTGAAATGCATATATACCTATATTAGAATCGATAGATTAGAATAATCGATTAAGACCACATTTTATTTGAAAGCTAAAAGTAATCGAATAAAATTTTTTCTGAAAGAGTTATGCTGACAATTTTAAAAATTCAGCTCTTCTAATGCATAATAACAATCTAAAGTACTTCTAATAGAGCATAAATTTAGATCGGAAGAGCGTCGTGTAGGGAAAGAGTGTAGATCTCGGTGGTCGCCGTATCATTAAAAAAAAAAAGAAAAAAATTGTTAGAATTCAAACTGAATGAGATTTTTACTGATTTGTTTATTGTAATTTAGTTGATTCTTTTGTTGAACAGAATTTGAATTTCGAGTGCAATAATTTAAAAAATTTCACAATATTTTGGTTATGAAATTTATCTTATTTTTAAATGCAAAATTGTAACTAATAAAAATTTTTATTTAATTTTTTATTTGTTATACTTGCTGATAATAATAATAATAATCTCTTGCTTAAATATTTAATACTTTATTCTTCAAATTTTATGTTAATAAAACTTTCCAATAATTACTTTCCAATAATTTTAATATTGAGGAGTTTAATATTTAAATATTGTGGGGACTAGAAAAATTTTTGAATAGGACAAGAAAATATTTTAGACAAGATCAAATATCATACTTAATCAAATCAAACAAAAATTTTGTATGAATATAGTAAATGTAACTTATGTGATAGCTTAATCTTATCAAATTATTATTATTAAGATTCATATAACGATTACAAGTCAAGTATAGCACTATATTCACTATCTCTTACTATAAGAATCATTATAGCTGAAATGAACTCACTGTAACTTTTCTTCTAGGTTAAATACTATTAATCTGATATTTAAAATTATTCGAAGTATTCCTTGTGTACTAAATTTAAATCTTACTAAAATACTAAACTTAAATCTTAAAACCAATTGTAAAAGAACTTTGAAAATAACAAAAATTCCAAAAATGCATTGTTGTTCTTCATTTCTCTTCAGATCTGTTTATATATTCCAAATTTCATTAAAATCAACTGACTTCAATGAAATTTGGAATACAGATATTTTTTTTTATTTAGGACAGTTGAAATTTTCATCATAACGGTATCAAAATAAAGAGATATAAGAGTTATTTTCGAAGCCATTAATACAAGTTGATTCTTTCAATCATTTTTTAGAAAATTTTGAACATAGATGTTCATTATCTTCTAGAAATATTCTCTAAAATTTCGTCCTGATGGCGCTAAAATAGGATATTTTACTGCAGTTAGAATTGATTAAGTGATTTCAATGAAATTTAGAATATATATTGAATAGTAGATATTTCTTATATTATTTACAGGATTTTGCATCAATTAATGCAAACATTTTAATAATTAATAATGTTTTCGTAAATTTGAATAAACTTTTTAAAATTTTCACCAACATTTCACGGAATGGAATAACACAGTTTAAAATGATGGAGAAATTTACATAAATTCGAATAAATATTTCTTAATGTGTACGACATTGCAAAAAATAAAACTCAAATGTCAAAAAAATCATAAAATGGTTTCAGAAATTATAGAAACTTTTCAAAAAATAATAAAACGTATATAAAACATTATTATAATGAAAAATGTGCATATTGTTATTTGAGATATATATGAGCCGCTCACTTACCAAATCAGTTAACTCCACAAAACAAAAAGTAGAGAAAAATGATAAAGTAATACACATTGTATTTTAAAATTCCTTTTAAAAAATAGATTCAAATTAACACTGTAGAATGTATTATTACAGATGTAGCTTTTATCTAACAACAAATAAAATGTATAAGATAGTATATCCTTGGAGTAATCATTATTTTTTTTTACAATTTTTGCTGGACTAAGGGAGTTAATGAATTTGGCAGGTGAAAAAATAATACAATCGAATTAATCTTCAAAATATTTTTAAAAATAAGTTAATACATTAAAGTTTCATTGCTAGACTATGCCAGAGCATTGCGAGAACGAGGCCGAGAACAAGTTTAAGTTTGGTTTCCACTATCCGCCGCAGAAAGTGGAACTGTCAAAACTGCCGCGGATAAACATGGGAGAAATTCCGCTTGCGGGTTCCCATAATCGCGATAAGCTCTGCTTTCCCCAAGATTTTTAATGCCGTTCCCATGATTCATTTCATATAAAACAAATGGACACTGAGCAAAAGTACTCACTATTTACGAAATGATGTTAACAGCTGCAGTAAATGAGAAAACTGAAACAAAATCGAGGAAGGGAAAATGTTGAATCGAAGATATTTATAAGAGATAAGAACAAGGTATCTATGCAGATTCGATTAAAGAGATGAGATTTAACGATAGAGAATCCCAATCTTACTCAGTCAAAGTTACCAACAATTGAACGCGCAAAATGCATGGATTTCATTGGTGGACATTACCTCGACGGATTATACCATCGCGGAAAAGTTGAATACATCTAGACCAGCCATTCTCAACCTACGGTCCACGGGCTGCATGTGGCTCGGTAAACTGTTTCGTGCGGCCCGGAATGCATAGTCATGAATTTAATGAAAGCGCGGAATTCTTCTCCCACATGCAAAAAATAAAATAAAAATTGATATTAAAATTAAAAAAAAAATCTTAAAAATTAGAATATTCCTAATTTACTAGGTCCTTTCTGATGCACTCATAAAATTTTTTTCACATGACATCAACCGGTTGCCAACTGCTGATATAGCATGTTGCGTCCACTTAATGTAGCAAACAAATGCATGTGGCCCGGGAAAATAAAGGTTGAGAACCGCTGATCTAGACTCTGGACAGTAGTTTTTATTCTGCGGTCCTAGTCATCAATATATCGATGACTAGGACCGCAGCATATAAACTACTGTCCAGAGTCTAGATCAGCGGTTCTCAACCTTTATATATACTGTATATATCGATGGTCGCAAGTCTCATATGGTCCGCCCAACTGGGTCCGCTAATTTTTTATTTAATCATCTTTTACTTTGTTTAATATAATATATTTATCTTGTAAAGGCATTATTCTATTAATATCCACATATAACAATAAGAGATTAATTATTTTAATTCTTTTGTGACCAGATAACACTAAACAGTTTGCCATTATTATCATATTAGATAATAATGGATAATTTAATATATATCATTGTATTAAAAATTACAAGTTAACTAAATTCTTATTGTCCTATCCTAGATGATTAAAGATAAAAAATTTATTGAATAAAATTTCCTTAGCTAAGATTTTCATGTAGGCAGTATCGCACGTATTTCCTACACGGTTCTCAATTGATCCTTCCAATTTAGTGATTTTAAAAAATAGAATTCTAACTTTGAAGGTTAAACTCAAAAAATGTCTTAGGCATAATACGAAAACTTATAAACGTTTGAATTGAATTGTTGCAATGATTTATATTAGAATATGGAGTTAATCAAATTGGCTTCTGAAATAAATTATTTATTATTCAATGGCGAAAAACTTTTTGTCATTTAATGATGTTAAGTCTAACTATTAAGGAAATTTATTTTTAATATAAATAGTTAAAACTAAAATTTAAAAAGTTCAAAAAATGGAGTTAATTGATTTGGCTTCTGAACGGCTCATATGCAACAGGTTTTTTCACTAGATAGGTGCAAAATTACAGAATACTCATATTATCTTTAGGAAATAAAATTATTATAGATCTTTAAAGATTTTCTCTCAGATAATATAACATTGTAAAAGTGTCAAGAAACTGTACTGATTATGGATACAGTAATTTCCATCACTCCGCTATCACTGATCTTCTAAGAAAAAATAATATTATCCATAGATTCCCACTAGCATATTATCCTCAATTAAACCCTATAGAAGAAATTTGCTCTTCAATTAAAACTAGAATCAATAAACACAAAACAAAATCCAGAAGTATTGATAAATTGATAAATTTTTTTGTCATTAAAAATGCTCTTTTTTTTAAAATTCAATCTGTTAATATATCCTCACTAGAAGACCTTTTCTAAAAAATTTTCATATAAAACTATAAATGATAGGCTAAAAAATATAATATTTTTACGAATTAGATGTAAACTAACTTGTAAGTATAGAATTCAGAAATTATAATATTTACTATGATTTTTGAGGCAAATAGTTAGTTTCAGATTTACTAAAATGATTAACGGCAATCAAGTAACCTCTTCTAAAATTGTAGAAATAATTGTAATTTCTCTGTAATATATTTCGGTCATTTTTTACGTATTTGATGAGTTTAGAGCAGATTTATTGTTTAAATGACAATTTTTTTGATGTAACCTACAATATATTATCATCTAATCTTGTTTGAGAAATTTAATGTATTTAATTATAAAATATTTGTTAGTATTTATTTTATTAATATAATATTTATTTGAATTTTCAAATATATATAAATTTTATTTTATGTTTCATTGCTAAATTATCTGGAAAATATTGGATTTTATTGTTATATTAAACACGATTCCGCTCATATTTTTAGTATTTTTAATTCATAAATATCATTAAACCATACAATAAATGACCTCATAATTGAATAATTTATTATTAATTTTTCATGTAAAAATTCAATAATAAAAGCTTTTGTTAAAAATTATTCTAATTTTTAGTTTATTTTCATACAACATCAATCTTCAAACGAGAGAAAACTTTGTCACTTAGTATAAGTTCCAAATCTTAAATTTAATTAACGAATTATTTAAATTGATTAGAGAAATTTGATTAAGTTGATTTTGATTTTAATATCTAACTATTTAACATAAGTTTGTAAAGCTTTCCAATTTGAAATTAGGCCATTTAAATGACATTAAAGTTTTTTAATTTGTTTTGCATGAAAAATATGAAGATATTGAGCAGAATATTTTTAATTTAATGATTCTTATTAATGTAAATGATATCAGAAGAATACTTGATTTTCATAGAAGAAAAATAAACTTGATTGAGCAACTGAAAGACTATTATTATTATTATTATTTTGTTTACATTTCTATGATAGTTCAATAATTTGTAGATAGAAAATAACAAACATTTCATTTTTAATCAGTTGTTTTATAATTGCACATAGTATATATTTCAAAATAAAAACAGGCTGTTTGTTTGGCAATTGTAAAATATTTTCAGCAGCAGACAGTGTTGCAATTACTCCTCTCATATGAATCAATTGTAACAAAGCCAAGTATAGCAAGTTCATAGTTTAATTTCCAAATCAAATTTATTTTATTTTTCCAAATAATTTTGTTTTCAATCAAATTTTAGAAATATGGCTTAACAAATTATGAGAAAATAGGTTTATGCTTGAGACTTTGGCTTATGATGGGAAACAGAAAACAAATTTTGATCGGAATTCAGTAATTGCAAAAGATTTTTAAGCTCCCCAATAAAGTGCAACAGTGCTATAATGCATAAATATTGAAAAAAATAAGATAGATTATACCATTCATTTGTTTCATTCTGATATTGAAGCCGCCTTATTAATTCCAGAAATGGTTTTAATATTCTTTGCAGAATTCCCCCTTTCTGAAACTAACATGAAAGTACTTTCTACACTAATTCCTCTGGGAAGACTTATCTTTATAATAGTCCAGAAAACAAATAAAAATATTCTTCTTCAAATAGTCTTTCCTTAGTAACCTAATCTTTTAAATAACATTCACTCTAGTGTTCTAATTTTTTGTAGACTTATTTTTTTTATTGGTAACTGGTCTTCGTTTTCTTGATATTGTTTATAATAAGAAAGTTATTAAAGACTAATAAAAATTGGCATTTTCTGAAATTGACAATTTATTTTCAAAAAATAATATTCGATCAATTTTGTGTTAACTAATTCAGTTCTATACTTTTAAATAAGAATTTTTTATTTGCACTTTATATGATCTTTGTCAGTTGTCATGTTACAATTGTTTCAATGAAAACATTAGAACATTTATTTCTCCATTTTAAAAACATATATGTGCAGATCATTAAATTATTTCACATTGAAAGATCACTATATTCGAAATATTTAAGACAATGAATCTTAAAATGAATAATAATGAAAGAGAAACACTTAACTGTAGAAGGAAATTTCTTTTTGGAGGAATTTTACATTCCGTTTACAAGATAGTTTTATGAATTTTATGATAAATTAGCAATTGCAAATAGTGCTACTTCACTTATTTGTTCTTTGAAATTTTTGGTAGTTTTTTGTTTAGTCAATATTACTGAATTGAAAAAATTTGTACAAAAAATTTAAAATTTTATAAGTAAATCTTTCTTACTCTATTTTTTAATATTTCAGTATTATATAGATTGCTTTCAATTCATATTAAAATTTAATTATTTATGGGTATTTCCAAATATTAGAAACAAAATTTCAAAAATCAAATAGATTATATTTTTGATTGAAATTAAAAATATAATTAACTCAAGCAAATTAAGAATTTAGTTCTTAGAAATTTTGAATGTCAATCTTCAATGTTTGGTTTTCCTATTTTCAATTTTTCTTTTTCTTGAAGAATAATACATATTTTTAATTTCAGCAAAAAGTTCGATATGTTTATGTTGATATATAAAGCATGCAGGAAATAAAATATTTCGTAAAAAATTTATTTTGTTAAAATAATTTAAGTGACACAAATTTAATTTTTTAACTTTTTGATTGAAAAAGACGAATTTTATTTTAAAATTTTATCAGAAATATTAATTTTAATATTTTAAAATTTTATCAGAAATATTATATAAATTTTATAAAAGTACTGTTCAATAATAATAATAATAATAATAATAATTAAGCTCAAACTTAAATCTACTTCCGAAAATTGTTGAGCTATAGTAACTGTCTCCAATATTTTCTTAATCTTATTAAATCTCTATTTATTGAAATCTTGTATTTTTTTTTCTTTAAAATTTCATCATATAAATTTTGATATCTAATTTAGAATAAATATAAAGTGAAATAATTAGATATTTTCCATTGAAAAATTTTTTAATTCTAAGTTTTATCAAGATTGCAAAAATTGATTACTTTCTATAAAATAAAATAATAAATTTTTCAATGGAAAATATCTATTTAATTCTAAGTTTTATCAAGATTGCAAAAATTGATTACTTTCTATAAAATAAAATAATTTTTTTACTGCATGATCATTAGAATCTTCGGTGTGTGAAAAGTAACTTCAGAAAATTATGTTACCTTTTTAAAGTCCATATTAATTCTATTTTCAAGAAATAATTTGTGTCAATGTTAGCATAAAATGGATTAACTTAACTGTTTTTATAGTAATTCTTCTTGTTTTTATGTAAAACTATTTTAAAGTGAATAGAAATCTAATTAAAAAATGAAACAGAATAGAACAAACATCATCTTTGTATATTTAATACTGTTATTTCTGAGGTCAAGAAATAAAATAAATATTTGGTTAAAATACAAAAATACGGGTAAAGTTAAATCAAAGAGTTAGACGAAATTGCAAAAATTTCTAGAAAACATTTTAGTAATTATATCAAGATGTTTTTTGGAAAAAAGATATAAAGATTTAATCTGCTTAATAACTTAGTGTTTGAGATTGAAATAAAAAAACAGAGTAAAACAAGAAAAAATTCGATTTTTTTTTGAGTTGATCACTATTAAATCTCGTGGAAAAGAAACAAGTTGTCATCAATGACAGCTACTTTTAAGGTCGCTATATAAAAACTACAGAAATAAATCTGAGACCAATAATTCTTTCTTTAGTATAAACTAAATAAATTTAAATACAATTAAAAATTTTGGAAAAATTTACAATTGAAATCATCAATCAATATTTCATTCTGTTAATGTAAATAATTATTAAATACGATTCGTAAAATTAAAATATGTAACTAACGATCCAATAACTTTTTGAATCGAAACGAAAATCATTAAGAATTTGAAATTAATCTAATCGTTTATTTGGAAACTAGAATAGCAAGGAGAGATTTTTGTTTCTAAAGTTAGAATGTAATAGTTGAAAGCTACTAAAACATATTTATTCTTAGAAATTATTCTAAATAGAACAATTTTTCCTGGAAATCCTGATATACGGCATTCATACTGTTGGAAAGCATATTAACAAGTTTTAGAGAAGAGGATAATATACAAAACATCTTATTGTTATAAATATTCTATTTCTATTCTAAATTACTGAAACTAATACTTATATCCGGTTTCATTTAGTAAAAAGATGTTATATACATTTCACACATTTCAATAATGCAAAAAAATATACTATTCTGAAACAAATAATTATTTTAGATTACGAAAATAAAATAGCCTACGTAGAATTCAGTCAATTATCTATTAACTAATTCAATACAGTATTTCATTCTGCATAGGTAAATGTTTAATAAAGTCTATACTGTACTAGCTTTGACATATTTTTTAATTAATGTCTTTTATAAGTACTAAGTAAACAGCAATTTCGAATATTTCAGATAAAATTCTCCTTTAACGTTTATCTCATTTTTATCTATCAGATATTTTTTCTATCTCCTCGAATCAAGTCGACTTAACATATTTATATCGCGTAGAAAGATAGAGAGTGAAGATTTATTTTTCATTCCAGTAAATTTCCTTTTTAATTCGCAATTTGCTATACTAAGTAATCGATTTAAGGATTATTCACTTTTCCAGTTTCTAAGCTTGAATATGATTTATAATAAATTTAAAGCTCTTGATAACACAAAACTGATTTCCTTACTGAAATGATATTCTTTACATAACTAATCTTTTGTAGAGAAAAATATTTTGATAGCACTTCTACTATTACAACAATATCTTTACTTCCTTTATGTTATAAGAATACAGTACTATAAAGGATAAAGAAAATTTTAAGTGTAATTCATCATTTTTATGTATTTATTTGACATTAATCGAAAATGTTAGAATTTTTATTCACTTGCAAAAAATAAATTTTAAGTAGTCACTTCCATATTGTGTTTATTTATCTTTACAATAATATTGTTTTAATATATTTTTTAAGATAAAACGACTCTTGCCACCTATAAGGACACAAAGAAGCAGTACTATGAAACTTGAAGAAAATACATAAAATATAAATTTTATCAAAAAATGTAAAGCTAAATAACGGACATTTGATGTAAAAATATCATCAGTTATTTGAAAGTTAAAATTATGTTCTTTTCTACACATAGCTTACTGCAATAATTTCGAGAATTTCATGTTGTTAAAATTAATATTTTCTTTCTATTTTCAGAACATTATAGAATCTCTCTCTGATGACAAATCGTCGAGAGAGGACCTAAAAATATATTATCATATGAATTTTGCACTAACATAAATAAATGAGTTACCAGCTTGTTTATGTTATTAGAGAAAGAATTTGTAATCCTATCCTTTGTCGTCGTCTGGACGTAATTAATGATGGAAATGCTATTCTGTAGTGTAAATAAGGTGTAGAATGAAAGACATATTAACATTACTAAGTAATCGAGATCAATCAATTTCTTAATACTATTTCAACAAGTGAATGAATCCAGTTTGCCTCTAAAAGCAGATTATTGGATTTCTCAAAGATTGATGATAATTACTTGGTTTTATTTTACTTAGAGAAAATATGCAATCTTTCTACCTTATATTCAAAATGCTTCAAAATAAAAACAAATTGTTTGAACTTTTTTTTTTTGATTAAAGTGATTGCATTTTAAGTTTTCACTATGATAGAAAGTTATTTAATTTTACGCAACAATGAACATCATTAACATATTAGTCACGAAAAATACTAAAGAACTTAAGATGGCGAATTTGAAGAAAAATTTGAGTTAAATAAATGAAGATTTTAATCAAAAATCAATCTGGATCTTGATTTGATATATAATTTATAAAATAATTTCATTTAATAGTTTAACAGATTCTAAGAATAAATTAAGTTTCGTTGAGATTTTAGTATAAAAAATTTAAAAAAATATTTGAATATCTTCTCTTTCATGCATTCATTGAAATCCTCAACTAAGCATCTTTTTGACTAAAATTTTTTTATTCTTGTGCCAAAATTAAAATGGTCTCTAAATTCAAAAGAAGAAAGTTAATATTTTGACCTACAATTGGAAAATAATGTACTTTTTCTTTCTGCTTAATGAACTGAAAAAGATTACCAAACGTTTATCCAAAATCGTAAACTAATTTGTCCTGTATCGTTTCTGTTTTCGTAATTATATATTTATATAATGAAAAAATTATAAAGTAATATTTAAACAAAATTAAAAACAGACAAAATTTGGTTAATTGGGTAATATTAAATTATTCTGTCACCATTCATCAAGCCTAAAGGAATTGCTATTTTCTAAGAGAGATGGATGTGAGAGCAAATAAGTTAACTTATTTATCTTTTCGATAAGACAGACGAAAAAAATTTATCTAGAGAATAGAACTTTTCGTAAAAATTTAGACTAATTAATATTTGATCTTTTTCATTAAAAATATGAAGTTTTGTTTTTAACACGCCAAAATTTTGTTTTTATTAATGACTTATTAACATTTCATTTGTCATACGTTTCATTCACATTACTGTACTTTATAAATATTTCTAAAAAATTATTCAAAAAATATTTTTAAATGTAGACATTGTTGTTATTTTAACAGTCTGAAGTTTGTATAACAATTATTTTGCAGTAATTTAGCAATTTAATATACTGTATAATGTATTAATTATTACATGCAGAAATACTCCGCACGTAATCTTATATACACTACTTAATAGGAATTTTATATATTTTTATAATTATTACTATTAACTCTTCTGTAACGTTAGTCTACTCATTTCTACTTTTGTTAGCAATTTTAGAAAGCTGTAATTATTATTGAACAACTGAAGCAGATAATTGATGCCTAGATTTTAATTACTATAGAATATGTTTACGAAATTATTCTAATTACTAGTCTGTAAGATTATATAAGCACCGAATTTTTTTTTAATTCAAATCTTTAATTTCGAAAAAATTAATTTAAACTTATTTATTCTACATTTAAAGTTTCATTTATTAGAGTAAAGGCTGATGAACTCAATATATTTATATTTCTAATAGTTTACAAGAGATGTAAGGAATAGTCACACAAATCTTAATGACTTTTGTTGCTGATTAATGAAAATTTTTTGAAAATCAATAATTTTATTTATTTTAATAATAATCTCACATATATATAATATTATATATATATATAATCTTTTTTTAAAAAACTAACTCCATAAATATGAATGTTATCAAATGAATTATAGCATTGAGTGTGTTTGATGTTGATATCAGATTATATTAGAGAATTATATATTATCATCCACCATTTTATTTTAATATGCTATTGATATTTAAATAAATAACAATAAATCGTACCATTTGAACTACTTATTGCATAAATATAATGAAATTTTGATATATAAAATATAGTAGAAGATCGTTTATCCGAACAGCCAAATAACGAACAACTGAAGATCGATGTGTGAAGATGTTTTTGCTGATTTGGAGTTCAAAGATGACCAGAGGTTTTTGTCCATTAATTAAAATTAAATTTGAATTGAAGAAAAGAGTATATGTATATTTTAACACTGTTTATTTCGTATAATAACTATCAAAATATCATTCTGTTTTTCTCTTTTAATGAAAGGTTAAATATCCGAAAATATCGAATCCTTTTAAATATCCGAAAATATCGTTTATTAGAAACAGCTTCCGACAATTTCGGGTAAAAAACCTTCTGTTGTATATGTTTTCATAAACAATGCATAAATTGGATCATATTCCGTGATAATAAATTTGAAATTTTTCTCTTATAATAATAAATAATACTTCTAACATATAACTTATTTATAAATCGATATAAGTCTGATATAATTTAGACTTAGATCGATATTTATAAAAAGATGTATACTTAGTAGTATTAAAAATTTATCTCATAATTACGAGAAATTTTATCCAAATTGAACTTGATGAAAAAAGTATACTGATGAGAAAGATTATATTGAATACAGCACATTTATCGTATTCTATACGAATACTTTCAAGCATTATGAAGTTATTCCTATAAATTATTTCTATTTAGTTTATCAAACGATAAAAATAGTAGTCAAAAATAAACTGAAATAAATATGTTAATTTTAATATAAAACATTTATTAGTATACTTAAATAATTTGATTTATTAGTTATTAAGCAATTCTGATATAAAATTTTGCATAAACTTCTGCACTGTTCTATCTTCGATACATTAATACTTTTATCTTATATATATAATACTGTATAAATTGTTTTTAGTTTTTGATATCTTTTTAAAGATTCAAAATCTTTATTTTTTTGAGTATCTTAGCTATTATTTTGTTTTCATACATTTAAAAATTCAATTCAATTCTTTAGTTCACGAGTGAATAGATTTTTATTATAGAAAAAATTATTGAGCATCTGCTAAATATCTATTGAAGCTACAATGATTCGTAATATTTAAGAATTGTTTCTCCACCAGTAAATTAAATTCTCCATCGATAATATAATTAAGTCTATATATTTTTGTAAGTTTTATAGTTGTCACAAATAAAATAAACATAAAAAAATAAAAATCCAATTTGAAGATCATGTACATAAATAAATCAAAAGTTAACTATCCTAAATTTGTAATAAAATATTGAAATACTTTTATTCTAATCTTTGATGGTTTGCATGTAGTTTCTATGTTATTTAGTAATATATATATAACATCGGCCTCATTTAAAATGTAGATCCTATTTTGTAAAAGATGAAATTCACTTAGAATAGAGTTCGCCAAATTTAGGGAAAAAAAGCGAAACTTCATGTTTATTAAAAACTGTTTTCTGGTTGATACAATAGTTTCCGGTTAATTTATGCTAGTGTTTCGAAAAATAATACATCCAAACTTGGCAACTTAATTTGCATTAGTGATTGATGCAATTTTTATATTTCTGCATGCAAGTCTTTTTAGTTGATCAACAGAATTTGATTTGCAAAATACTTAAAACGCTTCACTGTAAAATATCAGGCTCCTTGATATATTTTTTTTATATTTTTCGTTTTCATTCTTTCTTTGATGTTTGAATTGAATTTCAAAACTGTTTGCATTGCACCAATCGATCTAATCGCTATTAAATTTATCATGATAACAAAGATCTGTTTCGTTGACAATGCAAGCAGAACTGATTTCGTTTGTTAACAGAGAGATTCAACAGATCAAGTTGCTCTTATCCTTTTTTATTGACTATGTTGTAGTTATATTAAAAATACTGATAGAATAAAATTGTTAGAAAAGTTTTGGATCATGTTATAGTAGACGCGATAAATACATTTAAACAATAAAGAAATGTAAACAAGTTTTAAAAATACGCCATAGTATACTTTTTACTTTAGAAAAATTTCTGAAAGGATTTGAATCCATAAAATTGTCTTCTTGTTTACAGCATAGCTAGATGTTTTCTCTTCAGAAAAAATCTGATAATATAATTCCCATTTTCTTTCTTTTGATCAGTTTTTTAAACAATATTCAACGAATATAATCTTTGGTGAAGACTACAGTGAAGTAATAGCATAAAGAATTCATTATCGAAAATTTGCATAAATTGAGAATCACATAAGATCATCAAGATTTTAATATGAAAAATTTCTGAAGTGAAGTATTTTTTCAGTATTTTATAGACTAACTTCTGAATTAAAAATAAAATGAATTTTTATCGATAAAATACTTTATTAGATCGTTTCTATTCTAAGACTCTGTTATACAATTCCCGTTAAAGTTCCATTTAGTCTTATCCACCAGTCACCTGTTTTATAATCGACAGAAAAACATTAACTCATAGTTAGTGATATTAAAATCAACAAATTAATCCCTGCTTCAAGTACCGATTAGAGACTTAACTGCTGGTCAAGTAACATGTCGTCTTTGTAAACAAACAAGAAAAATAAAACTTTGGTAGCTTATATTTATTTTATTTTTATTAATTTAAATCAAATTACGGTTTTTTTAATGTTTAACTATAAGATAGAAATTTTGAAGGTATAAATTTAGAGTCTCTGCTAGCATTGCATATCACAAATGCTTGAGCATAATCATATCGTTATGATTATTATACTGTATATCTCATCAATTCAGCAGAATCGATGAAAGATGTAAATTAATAAAAAAATGCTCGCAGTGCAATCATATCATTTGCATTTGGTAGCATATATGAAGAAGAAATCCTGCATTCTTATCACCTTGAACAACAAATTTGATCTTAAGATATTTTTACAATAGCTAATCAATGCATTATTTTCATATAAAACATAAACGTAATTGTGTCCAACATAATGATATATTGTATACGAAATCAGTATCTATAATGATTAATTAAGTGCAGTTTTTTAAGTTAAGCGAAAAAACAAAATTCATTCGAAATAGTAAATTTTCTATATCAGAAGGTGGGTAATGTGATAGTACAACTTTACATAACTTTAAACCAAGATGAAATTTTGAATCACTCAAAGGAGAGCAAGTAATAGGCCAAAGTTCACCAATGGATAGCAGCTCAAATCGATGCCTTTTCGAGATGTAGAACTGCAGTTTCATAACGTC
The DNA here is from genome assembly GCA_000484575.1 of Olivierus martensii. NCBI lineage: Eukaryota > Metazoa > Arthropoda > Arachnida > Scorpiones > Buthidae > Olivierus > Olivierus martensii. The sequence continues at coordinate 101,343 of AYEL01064054.1, forward strand.
ATTCTGTTCACACTTATGACTGTTCAACGTTATTTTCTGAAACTTGACACGAGATTCATATTCGTTTGTATTTTACTTTATATTTTATCGTCATTATAAATATATTAATACGAAAGTGCCTTAGATTAAAAAAAATATCATATTACCGATAAGATTTGAAAATTACTGTTAAATTGTCTACAATATTTGATAAATAGCAGATAACAAATAAAAAGCAATTGTAAAACGTAAACCAAATTCCAAGTTTCCTTAACTAGTTTAGTTCAAGTTAATGGAAATTTCAAGTTAACTTGAAGTTTTCTTAGCGAAGTCAGCTATCAGGGACTTTATCAGGACATTATAAAATCAGGTCTAAATTAAAATTAAGATGGTGTGATGTTTAAGATTCAATTTATATAATAAATCTACAGCTGGCATATTAATAATCATGAAAATCATTTAGTTATTAACATTCTTTATTCCATATTTATAAATATTTTAAAAGAATAATAGGATAATTTAAAACAATCTTTATCGTTAAAAATTAATTATAAAAAACATTTTTATTAAAAGATAATGCATGAAATGTTAGCTAACATATCAGAATATAACGCATTCTAATAATGATATTTAACGTTATTAATATCATAATTCTAATTTATATAATTCATAATATAATTTAAATTAATGAAAATTTACATAACTAAGTGATAAATTAAAATATATACTCGTGTATATATAATATAGTCTTAGTATTAATAGCATTTCAGTAATAAATATTTTATTTTATAAATTTTAAGGAATTAAACGATAATATTTTTTTTGTTTCTGCTTCATATTGCTACTTTAGCTTTAATCCTACATAGAAGGAGAAACATAATCGATTAACATTTTTTGACAACGAAAATAAAGAATTTAAAAATTAATGACTGACTGAACAATAATTAATTTAATCTATTAAAAATCATTAATCAGTCATTAATTTCTGAATCCTCTATTCTGATTTGTCTAAATTATTAACGGATAATAAATAATTTTGATAAATTAGAAAATTTATAAAGCAATTATATGCAGTAGGGAAAAAGTATCAATAGATATTGTATTTAAAATGAATTATTATGGAAATATATTCATTAATAGAATAGTGTGTATTGTTCATTCTAGTGATCTTGCTAATCTATATAATGAAAGAAATACTATAAAGCAATATATACTGGTTTGGCAATAACGGCCTAAGGTTAAGGATTTATTTAAGATTAAGTTCGAGAAAAGTAACTCTATATTGTTCTATATTATTGATAATGAATCAGATGAATAGACTATTGTGAAACTTCTTTTAAAAAATCATTCCAGATCCTTATAGCCATAATTTGGTCGACAGAGATGAGGATCAATGGGCCGACTCCTAAAATATCTAAATGTATGAGATTTAAAAATCAATCGTAAATTCTTTTGTAGCACCAGTCAACTATTTAGGATTAGACATCAAGAAATACTATATTTAGGAATTGATGTTATGGATCATTATATTATAGTCTGAAAGTCGACACCTTATATCGTCTTATTCATTTCATAAATTATTTCTTTAAAAATTAATTAAATAATTATTTTTTATCCAGCAAAGACTAGCATATTTCAATCTACCAATTTTTCGACTTCTGTTTTTATCATCACTGAAGCAGTAATATGGACAGCTGCTCTGTTCTCATTCCAAACATTCTTCTCTTTGATTCTTAATTGTTTCCAATGAGACAGAGAAAACAAAGAAATAATTTCTTCATTTTGTCGATCATTGCATATATTATGAATATTCAAATTGATATCTATATCTAAAATAGATGTTCTACGCTCTGTATAATCTATAAATTCGTTAATTGACTGAATAATGTAAAGTCAGTGTATATGTTACAGGACAAACCCGAATTCAGGAAATACTATAATTTCCTATGAGAACGTCCTAACTCTTATCGGACGTTCTAGTATTTCCTAGGCCGAACTCGAAATGCCGAACATTGCTTATTCAAAATCCGGAATTTCTAGTTTTTCCTAGTCAAAACCCGAAGTGGTAAACAGTTAAGACAAAATTCTTCATTTCTCATGTATTCCTGCTCAGAATTCGATATTTGCCAGCACAGATTTCTTTCTTTATAGAATATTCGCAAAGATAAACAAATCTCATCGGGGAAGGCTGCAATCTGTACCAGTGGAAGTACGTACATAGGGCTAAATCTTTAAATGCACGAAGTATTCTGTACCTAAATTATATTTATACAAAAAGAATAACATTTTGTGTAATTCTAAATGCCATAAAAGCCTATCTTGCAAAAATAAATAAGAGGTACTTCGTACATTTAAAGCGGATTTAGCCTTATGTAGGTACTTCCACTGGCACAGATTGCAGCCTTCCTCAATGAGATTTGTTTATCTTTGCGAATATTCTATAAATAAAGAAGTTTCTGCTGGCAAATATCGTACTCTGAGCAGGAATACATGAGAAATGAAGAATTTTGTTTTAACTGTTTGCCATGGGAATACATGAGAAATGAAGACTTTTGTTTTAACTGTTTGCCACTTCCGGTTTTGACTAGGAGGTTTTAACTGTTTGCCACTTCGGGTTTTGACTAGGAAAAACTAGAAATGTTTAACTGTTTGCCACTTCGGGTTTTGACTAGGAAAAACTAGAAATTCTGGACTTTCGATAAAAATGTTCGGGGCTCCAAAATAAAAAAGGAAGATGAAGAAGAAGAAGAAATGTTCGGCATTTCAAGTTCCAATTTTCGGCATTTCGAATTCGACCTAGAAAATACTAGAACGTCCGACAGGCGTTAGGACGTTCTCGTTTTGATTAGGGAATTTTAGATTTCCTGAATTCGGGTTTGTCCTGTAACATATACACATAATTCAATATTAAAGTTTTCACTTTTGTCAGTTTAGTAAATTTATTGTTTTGCTGAAATTTTTGAAAGATTTTATTGATTTTGACCATGTCTGATGTTTAAAATTTAATTATAGTGAAATTAAAAATCTTAAATATGAATAGTGGTTAAAATTAACTACTCTGCTTTAATTTTTCAAATAGCTGTATTTGTTCTTTAGGAACTAAAACAAAAATATTTAATTTTACTAATTTCACTAGCATTGGATACGATGAAAATATGCAGTTCATAGAAGAACTTGAAGTAAACTAAGAAAACATATTTTTAAGAACATTTTAAAAGACACTAATGAAAATAGTTTTGGAGAAAAATATATGAACTGAAATAGTTGAGACAACTTCATTGGTTTAAAGACAATTTCGCTGTCTGAAGTTACAAGTTACTTTTTTAACTCTTACTGCCTAACAAATAAATAAAATTTGAGGAAAACTTAAAATATCTTAAAATTTCCTGATTGAAATAATTAAAAAAATTACTTCTTTTTTATTTACTCTATAAAATTTCTATAATAACGAAATTGCGAAAGTAAAATATAGGCTGATAAAAGTTAAACTAAATAAATATTGAAAGTGTATTATATATTCTGAATAACACAAATAAATCAATAATGAGAATATTCCTGAAATTTATCTGGATTATTTGGTTATATTTGCTTAGTATTATTGCATAATGTCACACAAATAATGAAGACAGATCCTACTATTCCAGCTTTGATTTTATCACTTCATTTAATCGTTGATACGGAACGTAAGTCCAACATAAAGGACAAAGTTCATAGATGAAACAACAGCTTTAAGTATAAAGTATTTGTAACTCAGTTTTTATATCATGCAGTTCTAACACATAGCATTTCGTACTAGTTACTAGAGAACTTTGTGCTACATCTCATCACCTATTCATTTATAACCGATATAACTTACCTGCAACATACAAACTGATTAAGAATTGTGATGTATATTAAAAGCATTCTAATTCAATAATGTATTTTTAATGATTAAAATTAATTAATGAGTAATTCGTTGGTCTTATTATAATTAATGAAGTCTGATCTATTTTGAAATACAAAGCTATAAATTATCTTAAATTTAAATAAGAAAATAATTCATTAGTAAAATTTTTGTGCGTTATTTTTGTCATTAATTAATTTTATTTCGTCGAATAAATAACTCGATTTATTAAAATTAAATCACATCATTATATTTTCATTTATTAGTACTGTATATATAATGGTGATACAGCAGCCTACCATTATAGTTTACATAAAAATAAAAATAATGATGCCAATAAAAAGTAAAAAAGCAAAAATTGTGTTTTAACTGTAGCTTAATTAAACATTTTATTTGTATAATTATTTTGTTTATTTAATATGCATATTAAACGTGAATATATGCATAAAAATCTGTGAAAAAATATTGCAAGCAAAATATTCCAAGGCTAAAATTTGATTCTGTTGTGATGCATTAAAACAGAATGACATGAAAAGCTCTTCTCTAGTGATAGTAAAGATAATGGTGAAATTTGAATAGTGAACTGCAAACACTTCTTTCCTACTCATCTTTAAGGAATAACATTATTTATTTATACTGTACATTTTAAATTTATTTCTATAACATTTTTTGAGATTATAAAAGTTCTTTTATAAATTAAAATTTAATGCAATTAAATTACAAATTTTATAATAATCTTTATTAAATGATATGCTTTCTATATTTCAGATTGACTCGAATTCCATCCGTTCAATGAAGTTAGAAGAATATGTCAGTACATATTGCCAACAGTTTGCACATTAATAATTATGCAGCCTTCGCTGCCCTTTTGAAAAACCATACATTCATCTACGACTACCTAAATTTTACTTTAACTGATGAATTCAACAATACGGAATTGAATAATTTTGCAGAAACTACAGATTATATCACCAACCTTCCCGCTTTTAGAGCACTATTTTACTGTCTATATATTATAATATTTCTCTTAGGAATATGTGGAAATGTTTTGGTGTGTTATGTTGTCTTTCGTAATAAATCCATGCAGACAGTCACCAACTTCTTTATAACTAATCTCGGGCTATCCGATATTCTTTTATGTACCTTCGCCGTACCTTTTACACCTCTTTATATATTCATGCAAGAGTGGGTATTTGGCGCGGTACTATGTCGATTGGTACCATACGCTCAAGGAGTGAGTGTATACATCTCTGCTTTTACTTTAATGTCTATTGCTATCGATAGATTCTTCGTCATTATCTATCCATTCAAACCTCGACTTAAACTCAATATTTGCTATATGATTATCGTCACTATTTGGATAACCAGTGCCTTACTAACCCTTCCTTACGGTATATTCATGAACATGGTAATGGCGGATAACGGGAAATGGTACTGTGACGAGGTATGGCCTTACGAGTCTAATCGTCGAGCTTTCGGTTTTTCTACCTCCATCCTCCAATTTGTCGTACCATTCATTATCATCACATTCTGTTACATGCGAGTTTGTGGGAAACTCAGAAGAAGAGCTAAAGCCAAACCGGGGGCCAAATCCCAGAAGAAAGAAGAGATGGAAAGAGAAAGAACCAGGCGAACTAATCGCATGTTAATAGCTATGGTGGTCATTTTTGGTGCATCGTGGCTTCCCATTAATATGTATAATCTTGTAGTTGATTTTTATATTCCCGCTTCTAATTGGAAATATCTGAGCGCTTTCTTCTTTCTTTCGCACGCAGCTGCTATGAGTTCCACCTGTTACAATCCTTTTCTATACGCTTGGTTAAACGAAAATTTCCGCAAGGAATTTAAAATGGTTCTTCCTTGTTTTACTACTCCGATTATTTCTGGGAGATTTCATAATGTAGGACAGGACAGAACTTGTAACGGTCACGAAACTGCTTTAGAAACACTTCTTCCTAAGAATTCCATCAAATTACAAATAGATAAAATTCCTACAGTTAATACATAACCAATATGAATCAGTGCTATATGTTGTTATGAAAAGAAAAATGTAAAATGTAGATATATACACATATATTTTTGTTTTTAGTAAGACAAATTTCTTCTTTATATATATATATAAATATAAATATTTTTCAAGAATATATCAATACAGCTGTTACTGACAAAAAAACATTGATGTTATCTTTCGATGATTTTATCGATTTTATCGATGTTTTCCTATCGATGTTCAACATTACTTTCAAGTGAGTTGAAACAATACGGACTCCAAAATATAACTGATTTAAAAGTCAAAAAACGATGTTAATAGACACGTTTCTCAAAGCATAACAACCTTATTCCCAATAAAGTCACTCTATGCTCCTATAGAGAAGTATGGACATAACCTTGAATGCCGCCATGTTTGAGACATCTAGTTAACGCGAAGCTTAGGTATAGGCACCGATTCAAAACAGAATTTTATACATAATTAAAATTTATGCGAAGGTAGTAATCATACTGGTTACTCAGAATTATTTATTATTGTATAAAAAATAATAAAATAAATAAAATAATGCCAGATAAAAAATTGTAAATACACAGTTTTATAAGTTAATGGTATTTAGATATAGTAGGAAAAAAATACAATGTTACCATTAGTGCTAAGGAAACGTAGACTGCCAAATTTTCATGCTAGAAATTACACTCTATAAATTATTTAAGTAACATTTTATTTTCATAAATTGCTTGGGCAAGTTTTAAAAATAATCTGGGCAATAGATGTATAATATAAAGTACTTAACTTATTTTAAAATTATTAAAAAGTAATTTGAGCATTTGAATACATAAACCTTTCTACTTAGTATTATAATTTCTAAAAGAATAACAAAATACAGTCCAAAACTCAGTTCTTTCAATGAACATTAGTGAAAGGAATAATAGTAACTGCATCCATTCAAACAGAAATTTTGATATTCAACTTATATTCCTGGATATTGTAGATTATAACAACTGTTTTTGTTATTTGTTCTGGAGTGAGCGCTGGAATTGTCTGATAATTTATCATTATATTTGGTTATTAAATATAAATAATATCTTCAATTTTCCATCTGTAAATTCGAGATAATTATTGTATATATATATATTAAGACACGTATCCTATACTTTGTATACTCTATATGCCTATTTATTATTTTTTAAATAAACTTTTTTATGTAATGAAAAGAAGCCATATCGATTAACTTCATTTTTTGTTATAGTAAAGGCGGATTATAGGAAAATACTGTATATATAATCTGAAGTACTGTATCAGAATAAACAAACAATACCAACTTTGCCTACTAATCATATCAACGACTTTTGCATATTATGACGGGAATAAACAATGACGCAATATCAAAATTAGAAAATATAAATAATATCGTTATAATGGCGCAATCTATCGTGGATACAGTGAGTGTATTATTGAATTTATAGTAGTTGATACGAATAAATGAAGAAATATCCGTAATAATTCTTGGCTGTAAAACAATAATTCGTCTCTAATTATCCATTTCGTTATTTGGAATTTAGGAAAAACCTTATAATGTATCTCCATCATCAGGATTTTATATTAAACAATATTTAATGTACTGTGCTATCCTATGTTTGTAATTGGATATCTTAAATTTTCTAAATTTCTTTCGATACTAAGATATCAAAAGTACATACAATGAAATATAGTGTTAAGGCAATATTAAAATTTCACAGCACTGATAGTTTGTTTATATATTTTAGATTTACTTAAGATCTTTACATGAAACAGCTAATATAAAATATGATATAAGAGAATGTGTAAAATGTGTATGAAGCTGCAAGCTTTTGTAAAATTCTATTTATATCTCAAAATTCAATTCAGTACATTCCCAAATTTTCTTTTCACGTAACATTATAAATACCCGAATTCAAAGTTCAATCATTCATAATCCAAGATTTAAAAAATAACATCAACATATATAGCTAAGCATCACATAGAATGTTGATATAGTACTATATGTTGAACTTCCAAATTAAAATTATATCACTAAATTATAGTAAACATTCTTGAAACTGAAAATTAAGTATAAATTTATTATATAACTTAACGTCTCCAGAAAATCACATAAATACAAATAATTTTAAGTTATAATAAAGTTGAATTTATTTTCATTATTATCAATAAAAGTTGTATACATATAAATGGTGTTTCTGAATTAATGTAATATTACTTTCTTTAATTTATAAATGCTTTAAAAGTAATTCATATATTTAAAACAAATTCATTTTTATCAACATAATTTCAGAGAAATTTATTTCATTTTTTTTTTCAAAGAAATAAAATAGAAAAAGTTTATTTGTAGACATTTTTATCCAGGATATTAAAATAACTGGTTTTTCTTGGGTAAGATTTATACATTTAATAATATTTCTTTAAAGTATTGAAGAAATTTTTCTCTATATTAACTTATATCTTCATTATTCTAGTTAATTTCACAAATTTTGTATAGTATATACAGACAGAATTACTAAGCTATCTATCAGTTTTCAAGTTGCTTTTAAGAAAAAACTTAAAGCATAAAAGGAAATCATTTTGTGTTCGTTATTCTGCATACATCCAAGTAATATTTTACGAATTAATTGATAAACAGTTAACGAAATTCAATAAAAAATATTTTGCTCTTAAACATGACTTTAAGTTCGAATTTCTGAATACCTAGCTTCATCTATTAAAAAATATCAAATGTATATAATTTTGAGACTTCCTATCTGATTTCCTGAGAATAGAATTCTCATCCAAACATTTAAAAATATGTTTTGACCCCCCCAGGGCAGTCTTAATAGCATTATGAGCCCCTGGGAAAACCAGTATGCTGGGGTCACTACGACAACCACTTGACATACACAGATTAGCGTTGGGCGCCTATGCTCGTAGGGCCCCCGGGCAGTGCCCATCGGTCCTATTCGTCAAGACGGCACTGTTGCCACCCAAATATTCTAGATTAGTCGGGTGGGACAAGTAAACAGCAGAAATTATTCAGTTTCATTTTAACTGCATTTAAAAATAACGAAATGGTATCCCTAATGGAAGAATAAGAAAAAAATCAGATATTCAAAATAATAATTCATCTTGTTTATTTACTTTTCAATTACATCATAAATTCTCCATTTAACTTTCTATTATCAAATGTATTTGGAAAACTTAGAGCTTATAAAATGCCTACATTTACAAGACACAGAATGAATCTGTTTTAAGATAACTGTAAACAATTTTTCTCTGCCAGTAATTTATGTAACTTTATTACTAAATATTTAATGGTGTAAATTAAATTTTTCATTTTTGTTTCATTAAATTCAAAAACTTTCTGAAAATATTTAAGAAAAATCTAGCCAGACATCCAAAATACAATTGTAATTTAGGGAAAAATATTTAAATAGTGCAAATAATCTTCAATTTAACAAATAAAAATTTAATTTTTTTGCCCAAAATTCTGTAAATTCGATAATTAGAAACAGAGGTTGATTCAGATAAAAACGATAAGGGGCAACATAACATAAATAATAATATTGCTAATAATTTGAATGATTGGTGAATATTTGTTTCCAGTGGCGGCTTGTGGATGATTTTTGTGGGAGGGCTGAAAAAAATTATAATTAAATACGTAGTGCGTATAATAAAATATGTAGCTAAAATACATAGTGCGGACTGCAATGTTTGCAGCCCACGATATACATAAAATACGTAGTGTGGACTGCAATGTTTGCAGCCCACGATATACATATCACAAAAACATACATCATGGGGTTACACCTTGCTCAATACACTGACTATGCAGTGATGTGACTCGGTCTGCACTGTTGCAGCCCTGATGAGTACGCAATCGCACTGACTCATACAATACACATACTGCTGTTCAGTACATTGACTATGCGGTGTGACTCGGTCTGCACTGACTGCAGCCAATACACTGGCTATGCGGTGTGACTCGGTCTGCACTGACTACAGCCCTGATGAGTACGCAATCGCACTGACTCATACAATACACACAACAGAGCGACCTATCAAGGTATCTAGTACCTACAATTCAAAAATAAATATACTACGAGGTACCTAGTACCTACAATTCAAAAATAAATATACTGCGAACGGAAAAAAACGAACGGAAAAAATATCCTAGTATCTACAAGCACACATATAGAGCGCCTATTGAGGTACCTAGTACCTACAATTCAAAATATATACAGAGTGCCTATCGAGGTACCTAGTACCTACAATTCAAAAATATACAGAGCGCCTATCGAGGTACCTAGTACCTACAATTCAAAAATAAATATACTATAAACGGAAAAAATATGTTTTGTATAGTAATGTAATAGCTATAATAATTTAAAAATGTTTTCATTTTGATAGGAGGGCTACAATTCTGCAGCCCTTATGGGCAAGCCGTCACAGTTTGTTTCTTTGTTTATTCCCATTCAACAGGTGAACACACGCCCTGGATTAGAATAATAATTATATTAATAACATGTTTTACGTTAAAACTTGCTTAGAAATATTAGTAAAGATTACAAAACTGTTTTGTAACGCTATTAATTAATGTTTCACATCTGTAATCTTAATATAGGATATCTATGTGATTGTCCCTAAAAACATTCGCAGAAATGAACTTTTATAAATAAATTCTTAATATAAAATCCTATCAAACTTGTTGAATATAACTTCAAAGTTAAAACATTTGATTACATTAAGCATTATAGAATATTATACAGTTGATACGCGTATAACGCGGTGGGATAAGTTCCGCCTTACATGAATCCGTGTAAGTCAAACCTCTTTAAGTCGCCCCTCTATAAACCGCCACCCTCGTTATTTGCCTGATGAAAGCCAATAACAAATCTCCTCCTTTATGTTAAAACATGAAATTCCCTC